>PVKS010008734.1:0-66995 GCA_004027875.1 Aplodontia rufa
TGACTGCTGAGCCCCCACTCCAGCCCCAGGAACCTATATGTTTTTGAAGCATCATCTATAAATTCCAATCCCATGGTCCATGAGCTTACTGTGAAAGGACCTCTCTGTAGCATGGGAGTTCTTAATCCTCATGCCTCGCTGATCTTCTCAAACTCTGCTCCTGGAAAGACTAAGCGTAAGTACCCAACGAAATAAAGGTGCACCCTCCAGTCCTAGTCATTCAGATGGGCATCTTTCCCTTTCTAATGCTAAAAATGAGAAAGATTTGGGGTCCTGAGTAAAAGCTGAAAAGCTGTGTGTATTTAGGATGTGTGCTTATGTGTGTTTAGCGATAAGGTTCCTTCTTGTTGAAAAGAAAGAAAAAAAATCAGTGAAAATGTTTGTTACTTCCAGAGGTGCCTGAATCTGTTTCTTTGTAACTAGAGTCACAAAGAATGAACTAACTCCAGGACAGATACTAGGTTCTATTCACAGTCCCTGTCTTGACACCCGATGTGGCACCCTGTTCATCTCTACCGGGGCAAGTGAGCTTGTGAGCTAGCAGCTAATTCACCAACCGTCTGGAGGGGACAGCAGGACGCTTCTAATGAGCTTGCCAGAGACTGCAGGACAAAAGCAGTTCCCCCTGATGCCTTTTGTTCTGTAACTTCAGTATAAGCTGCTGCAATGAAAACTTCAGCAGACACTGGAGCAGGGGGAAATAATCGGGTGTTTATTTATTTGTGTCCCTGTTGATACTTGGATTCTCGGACTCCCTGAGATAGGTTGTAGTTCTTTCAGAATTGTCCTCCTCCCTTGGACAGAGGATTCCATTGTCTGGACACCCAGCTGGAGGGAGCAGGGCTTCTTAGCTGGGACATATGCTTGGGGCTCATTTGATTTTGGCAGTGACCCAACTGCAAACATAGAGTCTTGCTTATTAAGATAAATTGCCTGTAGACAAGATTTACCTAGCAAGATGAATCCTCCCTGAAGTCCACATCGTGAAATCCCCAGGGAATCATTTTGCCTGCATGTCTGTCTCTTCTGCCATATAAAATCAGATGAGCAAAAGGGTATCTTTCCCTTTTATTCTTAGTTCAGAGTATATGTGTCACACCGTACAATGTATTAGGAGTTGGGGGCTCAGGGAATGGGGCAAAGGATTCAGCTTTGTTCAGGAAATAGCTGAGAGTGAAAGAAATTTTAGATTTTTGGATTATTGTCAGAAATGTTTTAAATTCCTAAGTGAGTTTTGGTTGGTATCAAATGCACCAATGGACAAATTTCCTCTGACAAGGCTGAAAATAATTTTAATGTATACTCAGACCAAAGAGAATCACAATCATCCGCCACCCTTATTCCAAATCCAAGAACACCTACAAATACAAATGCTTTTTATATCATCCTCTATTTTTATTTGACTAATCTAAAATTGATGGAGTTTTTTTTTTAACGTTCCTAAAAGGGCACCATTCATTTGTTTCAGTGCGAAGGGGTCGGGAAGGGAAGGAAGAGGTGTAGACCTCATCAAATACCCCATGGAGTTGTTCCCGTTTCTTTGGCAGATTAGCTCCCGTGTGGCCTCTTGTCTTTGCCTCGGGATGGACGGGATGGACGTGTTTTGAAAGTAATGTTTTAATCTGCTGAAAGCTTCCTGATTCAGGAGAGCTCCCTTGGAGCCATCTCCAATGCTCTGGGTAGGATGCTTTGATCCTCTTTGCTGGTATGGGGCTTCTGTCTCCTGCATCTGTGGCCTTCACCACTGAAGTCTCGTAGCTGGGGACCCCTTCAATCTGTCCTTGGTGACATTTTCTCACCCAGCGTTGTAGAGGGCAGGCAGAGCCTGGGAATTTGCATTTCTCTTGGGTAGTCCCTAACTACCCGCTGTCTGAGCAGGGCTCCAAGGGCCCAGCCTCCTTGCTAAGAGACAAATCCCAGACTTCAGACTAAGGCTGAGAACTCACCTGTTGTATTTTACTCCCTTTCTTCATCCTGGTCTTTCCTGAGAGAACTTCATCAATCAGTCATTTAATGAGTCAGTGTTGCTTCTGAGAGAGCAGAAGAGACCTGAATCAGTCTCTTATTTCGTTTTAAAGAATCTAGAATCAAATGTGGTTACTGCTTTCCGGATGGCACATGAGGGAAACTTTAATCCATCCCCTGGATTTTATGGAAATGGTGCTAACAACATTTATGTATTTTATTTTTAGCAGAGTTGTAAGCACATGTTCTGGGGTTGGTGATAAAGGGCATGGTCACCTATGCAAACCCAGGACTATGGGGGGAAGTTCCAAGAAGGGCACACAGCCACTCATCAAACGCTTCCCATATGCCGCACAGATTGCTTTACGCACGTGGACTCGTTCCCTTCTGACAATCACCTGATAAAGCTGGCGGAATTAATAGCTTCGTTGTAAATATGGGGAAACTTGGTCATGCAGTATTTTAGCAACTTGTGTGAGAGTGCATATCCTAAGTAACTTCACGCACTTCAGAAACTAGAATTTCCCAAGTTTCTGGGCGCTTCCAAGTCCCATTTGGGATCACAACTAAATAGTAAAACCAACCCCCACATAGACTGCCATGTAATGTGCATGAGCCTTCCCAATGGCATGAATGTGACCTGAGCAAGTGCTTTGTCCCCATGGAGCAAAGAAGAGAGCATCTTCCTGCTTCTCATCCTGCAGGGGTCGGGGTGCAGCCCGAGAACAAACCTTCCCTTACATTACAGGGAGGCCCAGAAAGTCTTGCAAAAGCACCCCTAGACAACCTTTCAATCCATTTATCAAAGTGTCCGCACTTCCCGTTTCAAGGTAGATGAAGCAATAATAAATTTGCGAAGAAAGTTAATCTGCGTCCGAAGCATTTTAGTAAATTAAAAAGGTGGGGGAAGGGAGGCCTGCCTGGAAGTGGGATACATTGGTTCTTGCCAACTCCGATTTGACTTACTGTCTCCTTAATAAGTCCTCTTTGGTCTTGTGTTTTTGGATGGAATAATCAGTCAGTTAATCATTTTCCGGAAGCTGGAAAATGCACTTTAGCTAATGCAGTTCTCCTTTCCTTTCAAAGCCCTAATTATTTAAAAAGGCATCCAGATCCACAATGCCACTTCCCAACCAAGAAAGCTTTTCCCAGCTACCGTCTTTCTTTATGTCCCCAGAAAATCCCAGCATACCTTGCCTCCCTCCCCACACCTGTTCCAACCTTGTACTTTTCTTCCAATGTGGAAAAAAAAGACAAAAAGAGAGGATTCCCCTCTGGTCACTTCTAAGCATTTCTGTGAGCTGCTTCTCTGGTGAAGGGTGCTTCCAGACAAGCAATTGGCCGGAAGTAGGCTCTTAGGCATTATGCATAGATTTTGTTGTTTTATTTAAGTGTCAGCTGAAAATGGTGGCTCTTTTCTCTCTCAAGGATCATACTTAACAGTAGCTCCAAGCTCTGGCATCACGCTGAGATAAACACACTATTAGGGACCCTCACGAAGGCCCTGCGATAATTGTGAAGGGATGGTTAAACGAAAATGAAGCACCAGCCCTGAACCCTCCTCCACGCCCCATCAGTAACACCATTAAAGTTGTCAGTTTGTCAGCCCACTGGACGTATTTATGAAATCGGCATACAGCCCTGCAGATGCGTGGCAGCAGTATTGTTAGCTGCAGAGTAGAGGCTCCTGGAAAATAAAACTAATGAAATTTACAAGCTGATTGTCATGGAGAACAGATAAATTCCTACAATCTACTGTTTTGCTCAATCGGGGCAGGGGAGAAGCAATGGAAAAGAGGAAGAAAGAAAACCATGCTGAAAAGTGGGCTTCTTAAGTCAGAGCAAGGCTGGGTACATTTGCAGGAAAAAAATAGTGACCAGAAACCAAAGCAGCTGCCCCAGCCCAGCGCAGGATTTTGCTTGAATGATTGTGTAGAATATTTCACATCAATACCGCCAGACTTTTCTGCTTAAAGGCCGCTCTCCTATCTTCATCCTGCCAAATTGCAAACCGGAACTTTTGTACAACTGCTACTCCTTCCGGTGTGTTTCAGGATGCAGACTACTCTAAAAGGCTGAACATGTGGATATATGCCCCAGCTTCCAGACATGGTTCTAAACCTTTCTCCTGTTTGCCCCTGATTTCTCACATCAGCCATTTGTCAGATGTGTGGGCAAAACTTATCTCCCAGAACTACCAAAGATAACAGCCAAGTCTGGGAGGGTGGAAGGCAGGGGCTTGGTGTCCTGAAAGCCAGCATTCACTTGGCAGATAAGACTGGGCCCATTGTGGCTGCTGGAGCCTTCAGTGCAGCCCAGATGCCTGGCAGAAATTGCATTAGTCGGATGACAGGACCTGGGCCCCTTCTCCACAACTGATGGAGAGCAGCCGAGTGGTCTGGGTGACGCTGCCTGACCTCTGCTGTCATCGTGGGCTTTGTTCAGTGCCCTGACTCCAGGCTGGAGCCCTCCTCATTGAATCAGGCCTGGCTGGAGGAGCCTGCAAAGGGGCTCATTGTGCATCTTATATTGGTTGCAGACAGAGGAAACTGGATTTGGGGATGGGGGGCATCCTATTGTGCAGCAGCGGAAGTCTGCAGGAGTCACACTGCAACCTGATAACTGCCGCCTGCCCCAGCTCTGAGCCTTGCTTTGGGGCCCAACAGGAGCCCCAGACAGTCCCGATCCCTAGCATCCTAAGTTGTAGCTGCTGCTTAAGCATGTTCCTCGTTCTCAGCAGGAAAGAGCAGGAAGCCCCTCTTCTGCTTTCTGTTCTCCCTCCTCCCCTCTGCACACGGTTCATGCAGATGGCCCATGTTTTAGTGGAGAGTGCTTATCTGACCTCTCCTTCTAAACATAGGGAGCCATCCAAAGCCAGGTGCCTTTGAAAAATCAGTGTGTGAGCATCTGTCTATACAATCTGTCTATAGGGCAATTCAGCAAGGATGCATGTTCTCTGCCTGCCAAGGGAATGGCTGGACAAGTATCCCCAAATGTGCAAGCAGAGAAATTTATCCCAGCTTTTCTTTAAATGGCAAGTAAATAAATCAATGCCCACTCAACAATTGGGGATCATATAGCAATCTATACAATTGGATGCTATACAGCGCTTCAAAATGTTGGCATTGATGTACTGGTAATGTCAGGAACAGATGTTCTCAATATAGTAAGTAAAAGTCGTTTATAATAGACTGTATATTTTGAGGCAAAATTCATATATATTACTAATTGGTAGCAGTGGTTCTGTCTGAGTGGTTAATTTTTTGGCCTTAATACATGAGGGTTTTTCTGTGTGTTCTTTTCAAACTAACAGCTATATATATGTGTGTAGACACACACTCCCCTTTTATGTCTGAAGAACACACGCAGAGCTGATGGGGTCCTTACTGCTGTCTCCGCACATGCCCCCTTCCACACCATCCTCTTGGGAGACACTTCTGCAGCGGTAGAGGTGCAGAACTCCTTTCTTGATGCACAGCATGGGTGTTTTGCAGAGCTACTTGTGAACTCTGGAGGCCTGATGGGTCTTTACAGATTGATCACTCCCAGAGATCCAAGTGGGCTTGAGATCTGATTGAAAAAAAAACACACGTGTTTGATTGAACAACAACAACAAAAACCAGAAAGCAAAACCACATGGCTGACATCATCTGTTCTTTGGAAAGGCAACAGACTTCAGGGCTGCTTAAACCCCCGGACAAGACTTGACTTTGAGCCAGCTGTGGGACCCCTTGCTGTATAGCTTGCCTTCCTCAGAACAGCAGATAGGCGCTGCTTAGTGCTAGATGAGGTGCTGGGGGAACCCCTATTTTGGACGGGTTTGTAGAAATGCAACTTAAATTCATCTCGCTGGTCATTGAGAAGAGCCAGGAGGACTCCCAGGGGTCTCTGGGACTCTAGAATAAGCTGAAGTGGTCATTCCCATCAGAAAATTGAATGGCCAGACTCTGTGCCCATTCCAAATGACAAAAGTAGAGAGCCTGAGCATCGAAGGACAGCCTGAGAGATGGAGATTGAGCGGTGTTGACCCACAGTGGGGGAGGAAGGCTTCAGGGGGGAGGGGATGAGGGTCCTCTCTGGGAGGTGGCAAAGCAGAGATCTTGGCTCCTGGCCTGGAGGTGTGAGACCACCCACAGCGCCCGCCCTGGGGGCCAGCCGCCCCGCCTGGTAACCATTCCAGCAAAGGCCACCGCTTGCACAACAACGTGAGTGCCTGCAGCAGCCCTGGGCCTGAGACTAAACAGTCCCCTAACACTCCTGACCACCACAGAGGCAGCCTCTGAGGGGTTTTGTTATCATAATGAGATGCGGAGAAAGCCAGCCTGGCCCTTTAACTGGTTTTCCTCTTCTCTTCTTGTTTAGAGATCTGAGCGAAAACCAGATCCAGGGGATCCCGAGGAAGGCCTTCCGTGGCATCGCTGATGTGAAGAACCTGTAAGTGCTGTTTTCGTTGCTTTGCTGCTGGTGCCCCTCATGCGGGCTCCCTGGCCCGGATGGGCGGGAGGGGTAGGGTGGGAGGGGAGGCTGGACATCTTCTGAGATCAAGCGCGGCTTTGGAGTGTCTTCCACAACAGCTCCTTAAAGCCCTGCTCTTCCTGGCTCTTCTGTGAGCCCTGGAATTGGACACCTGGGCCAGAGCCTGGCCTCACCCACCCCAATGGCCTTGGTGCACGTCAGCTTTTTCCAATGTCATTTTCTGTTAAAGGGGGACTATCATGTGGTGGGGCTGTTGTAAGCAACTAAGAAAATGTTTAAAAAAAAAAAAGTTAATGCTTCATTCTTCGTAAGTATTAAGCAAATTGGAACCTTGATGGTGATGAGGAGGAAGATCTCTCATTAATAATCTTATCTTCGGCCCACTGAGAGAGCCGGGGACTCGCATGCCAGGACCTTGGGCAGAAGTAGCCAGATCCATTTCCATCACACTAGATTTTTGCTCGCTTTTTACTTTTTATTTTAAAAATCATCATTGATTGACAGGAGCTTGAAAAAAAATTAGGACCCAGGTCCATGTGCCAGTTCCCTTGTAGTGACGCCTTACATAACCACAGGCCAACAGTAACGCTAGGAAATTGACCCTGGTCCCATCCACACTCACCTGCAGACTTCCCAGTTACCTACACTTCGGCTCACACAGTGTTCATTTGTGTGCACATGTGTGAGCGTGAGTGTGGGCAACTCTGTGCAGTTTGATCACGGGTAGGTTCATGCCACCATCACCAAGGTCAACAGGCAGGACTGTTCCATCTTTGAACTCACCAAGTATCCTGATCCTTTCCTCCCTGACGCCGCACTTTGCTCCTTATCAGTGACTCCTGGGCCCTTTCCTTCACAAGGCGTGTGCCTTCTGAACTCTATATAGAACCATGCCCCTGGGACTGGGGACATATTTTTGGAGAGGACCACAGTAGACAGTCTGTTTTGGCTGAGTGAACTTGTATGCCCATCAGCCTCCTCCACAGCCTCAAATTCAATTTGAGAAGTCTTAAAGGAGACTTGTATGAAGGAAAGAGAGGAAGAGAAGAGAAAAAAGAAATCTACTTTCACTGTCACTTTTCCCCATGATAAATGAAGGGGTGTTAGTTTCCTGACACATGCTAGGGAAGTTGATGATGGCTTCCAGATGCAGGTTATCTGCCTCCCCTGCAGCTGGGGCCTTAGCGGAAAGCTTTTGGTGTTTAACATGCAAAGCACACAGAGGGCAGAGGCGTCTGTGGGAGTGGAGGGACAGGGAGGCAGAGGGGACTTTGCAGGGAGCTCTGGGACAGAAAGGCTGACTGCAGGGTCCACTGGGAATGTTTGTCCAAGAGCAGGAGAGGGCGTGGCAGCCACACAGCCTTGAGCAGGACAGGTGTAGGACTCACTTAAGAAATTACTTCCTGGCTGTGGGTGGAGCTCAGTGGCAGAGAGCTTGCCCACCATGCTTGAGGTCCTGGATTCAAACCCCAGCACTGCAAAAAGTGGTGGGGGAAGGAAGGGAGGAACCTCTTCACTTCCTTATTCCACCCTATGAAAAGAAGATATGAGCAAAACCTACTAAATGAATAATGACGGATATTTTCTCAACCAGAAGCGACACTTGTAACATTTCAAAGTGCTTTTCCAGCATTTCATTCCTTGGCTCTTCGGACTGTACACATGAATCAACACTAATAAGTTAAGTTATTTTGCATCCCAGAACATCAGGGCAAGAGAAAATTGAGGCCCAGGGAGGGACAGTGACTAATTCAAGGTCAGCTTTCAGCCAGCTTCCTAATGATTGAGCCCAAAATGAGTATATTACATATATAAAGAGATGAATCTGTTGGCTTTCGTGAGGCTGGAGATGGAGCCCAGGACAAGGACCCTACCACTGAAATACATCCCTACCCCATGGCACAGTTTTACATGGATCATTTAACAACTAAGCATAATGTAGAGATGTAGGTGCATGGATGCATAATTACCAATGCACTTTTGATTCTCAAGAAAGTGACAAAATCCCACAGTGGTTCTTAAATAGGTGCTAGGTTTCTGGGCTTTGTGTTTTGTTACTGTTGTTGTTTTAACTCTTGTAATATCTCTAACCACACAAAGGTCTTAGGGGTGAAAGGTTCAAAATCCCTAAGTTACTCCAGCAAGGGCTGCTGGCTACCTTCTAGAAAAGGTGTATATAAATACGAGTTGAATAGCCCTTATCTAAAATGCTTAAACAGGAAGTGCTTGGGGTTTCAGATATTTTGTGAATTTGGGGAAATTTGCATATACATAATGAGATGTGGGCATGGGACCGAAGTCCCAACACCAGATTCATTTATGTTTTATGCACACCTTAAACTCGTAGCCTGAAGGTGTTTCTATACTATGTATAATAACTAATTATTATACACATATAAGAATTAATAATTCTGTGCATGAAACAGTTTCCTGGTACAGACATTTCCATTTGTGGTGTCCTTTCAGTCCCTGAAATGCTTTGGGTTTTGGTCTAGGGCTGATGAATCTGTGTTTATTTCTGAGGAGCCTGAACTCAGCAGGAGTCGGCTTAGGTCTACTCAGAGCCAGCGCCTGGTCCTGGGGGAGGAAGGGAGTGTGGTAACCCACTGTCCAGAGGAAGAATCAACTGCACACACTAAGGGTGGCCGAAGGCTATGTCCACCTCATCAGTCAGTCAGCAAGTCACTTGTGGGTTAGAACCCAGAAGCCCTAGAAGGATATTTCCTGTTATCCGGGAGGCAAACAGGATAACTGGGGACGACGAACATGTACACCCAAGAGAATGTTCAGCAAAATATCAGGCAACATGAAAGCTGCAAATAATCACAGAGAGGGGCTGTCAGAGAAGAAAAGCAGCTGTAGGCAACGTGGCCTCCAGGTGGGAAACAGGTTAGAGCTGTCTGAGGGGCTTATGTATGAACTATGCCTGTTCTAGGTGCTAAGTCTGTGACCTTTGGCCTACGACAGTCCTTGGGAGCCTTGGTTTTTACCGTTGTACCATGAAGACAAGAAATTCCCTCCGAGGGAGTTTGTTTAGGTTAATGAAATAATGCACATGAACAACTCCTGAAGGTGTTTAGAAAGTTCTAGCTACTATTGCTGTCGCAGTCCTTTGTTGCTGAGCTACCATTTTAGCTGGGCCTGAACAATGATTAGAGTTCTGAGTGAATGGCGTTGGGGAGTTAGCTCAGTGGCAGAGCACTTGCCAAGCAAGCTCAAAGCTCTGAGTTCGGTCCTTGGCCTTGAAAAATAAAAAAGAACTTCGAGTAAATGAGGCAGATCATGCATGCAAAGTGCAAGGTTAAAATCTGAAGAGTTGTGTGTCATAGGCACACACAGTGACATCTTGTGGTTTCGGGGGGATCATGAGGCAGAATAGTTGGTGATAAGGTTAGAGGGGTGGAGGCCAGATGGTGGAGGTGCAGGTCCCCAAAAATATGGCTGGCTTCCCACCTAGGCCACGTCAGGGTGGAAACCACTCTGGAGGAGGAACCAAAGACAGGAGGAGGTGGAGAAGGAAAGACCGGGGCAGGAGGCTGAGGTCCAGTGTGGGAGGGGGCAGTCAGAAGTGAAGAAAGGAGGAGTCCAAAGTGAACCCCCACTGGGGACCAAGCCAGCAGAACTTGGTGACCATAGCGTTATTAGAAACCAGGGCTAAAGAAGGGTGACACAGAGCTGGAGCGGTGGCTCAGGGTATTGCGCTTGCCTGTCGTACATGAGGACCCGGGTTCAAAGCCCAGCACCGCATACACAACTAAGTGTTGGAGAAACTAAAAACCAGATGAAAAAATAAATAAAACTGATTCTTTCTCACTCTCATTTTCTCTTAAAAAAAAATACAATGGGAAACAAAAGTTCCAAGTCAGAGATTTAGAGATGCAGGACATAATGGCAAGTCTCATAGTCTCACAGTCCTTCATCCATGCACCCATCAAAATATTGTTTGAGTGCTTGCTGAATGTCATTTTGTGGGAAATAACAAAGAATAATCTATGTAGATGGGTAAGCTCTGTCTTCTTGGAGCTGCCTTTTTGCAGAGGTGAGAGGTCGGGGGGAGAGCCAGGCTTGGAAGATCAGGAGTGAAGTTGTAATAGTGTTGGGTGTAAAGTGATGTTCATGTGTGTGGAAACTGGTGAATCTGCTGTCCTGTCTTGTTCCTGCTTGTGGAAGGAACACGGTGAAGTCACCCTACAATCTAAGCTCTGCTTTCTTGGTTTTATTTAACAAGAGGAAGTTAGGCTAAATAATCCTATTGCCCTAAGAGAAAATGTCATGGGGGTGATTAGAAATGTGGGCTGGGAGCTAAGAGGAAAGTTGTGGAGGGTTTAGCACCTGGGCAGAAGTGGTCCTGACATGTGCATTTAAATGTGCACCAGGGGCTAGGGCTGAAGCTCAGTGGTAGAGAGTTAGGGTTAGTGTCTACGAGGTCCTGGGTTCAGTTCCAGCACCACACACACAGACGCACACAGCACACCATGGAAAGTAGGAGATGCTTTGTAGAAATTAATTTTGTATAAAACTTGTTAAAGAGGCATTTCTCAGTCACCCACATGGAGGTTGTCTACCTTGCAATTAACAAATAGCAAGCTTCAAATCTCAGAGGTGCATGTCCTTGTCATTATCTGAGAACAGGTGCCCAGCCTTCTCCATCGTCTTGTGGGAGCTCTGGGACTATAATGCCACCTTAAGTAAAATAGGAGCAGAAGATAAATTGGTGGAGTACATTATCAGGCTTCAAACTAAATGATATGTGAAATGATAGATGATTAGGCCTGTCCATGACACCATATGCTTTACGAGGGGGAGAAAATCAAGGATTGTCTGTTTTTGAAAAATAATTCTGTAGTGCTGACATGGGTTGTCTTTCCTTCAAGAAGAAAGGGACAGTAACACCCCCATTTTCCAGATGGTAAAATCAAGTTTCCTAGGCTTCCCACCTGGCCCACCATTGGTAGCACATCCTGCAGCTGTTGGACTCTAGAGCTGTCTACTGAGATCCCTCCCCACACAGCCATGGCAGCAGCTGGGGGTGAGGCCCCACTCTCCTCAGCAAGCAGCCAGGCATTCAACTTACCAGATGCAAGGGAAGGGACGCAGGGTGTCTGAACCCCACGGAACTGGGAGCCATCCATGTGCTGCTAGAGCTGAAGGGACTTGGTGCCCTGCCCCCTCCCAGGGAGTGGAAGGAAGCCCCTAATTGCTTCCTGCTTCTCCAGAGTGGAGAAAGAGTAATTAGCTAGGGATGCCATGCCACCACGCAATGAATGCAAGCTGGATTTATGGGCCGGTCCCATTCTATGCTGC
The DNA here is from genome assembly GCA_004027875.1 of Aplodontia rufa. Taxonomy (NCBI): domain Eukaryota; kingdom Metazoa; phylum Chordata; class Mammalia; order Rodentia; family Aplodontiidae; genus Aplodontia; species Aplodontia rufa. Next base: position 11,746 of record PVKS010008734.1, read on the forward strand.
CTGTCTGGAAGGACAAGAGGTGCTATATTTAAAAGGAGACAAGCAGTGATATGAACAAATTGATCTGGAGGAAGACCCACAGAGGGACTGACCTGTGGACCAGCATGCATCGTGCCCATATTAAATGCCTACTATATGCAATTGCTGTGCTAGGACTAACAGAGCCACAAGGAGAAAGAGAAATCACAATCAGAAAGACATTGAGATTAGACAGAAGGAAGGGAATTAGGAGAAAAAAAGAGAGATGGCAAGCCACCATCCAACAGAGCATAATAAGAAAAAAAACCAGTGTACATTGTTTAAAAAAAAAAAAAAAAGTCCCCTTGTGCTGTCTTTCTGAGCAGTTACGTTTCCCTCTGTTTTTCAGTTTCTATTTGCGAGGACTCTGTAGGACATACATTCCAGAAGGGAAAATCAATAACCTCTGTCTCTGCCAGCTAGCAGAATTTGGAATTGACGTTGCTAAACAAAGCCGGCCGGGCGGCGGTCTTTGTGCTCTCCAGTTTAGTCTGCGCTGTGCACTGCCCACATCTGCCCTCCCACTTCCTGAGATTAATGAGAGCTGTCTCCGCCCCGATAAGCAGGCGGTCATCTCCTGCTAGGGGAGGGACCTGAGCACCCATCCACGGTAGCATCTCTGCTAATCCCAGCAGCCGTTCATTCTGTCACTGCTTGTGGAATGGCGGCCACGCTCCTGGTGCCCCACCCCACAGGATCTGAGTCCTGCCTGGCTCACCCAGTGCTTCCTGAGTACATTTTGGTTCCCTGAATATCCCACGCGCCTTTCTGCCCCAGGACCTTTGCACTCGCGGGTCCTGCGCACAGCATGCTACACAACCTCAGCCCTCTGCATCACTGGCAGGACTCAGCTCAGAGCTGCCTTCCCAAGCCCATGCAAGGCAGCTCCCATCCCCACTGCTCGCCTTCTCCACCCCATCACCCAGTTATATTTCTTCAGAGCACACATCACATAAACTGGTGCCCTTGGAGATTTTGCCTATCTCAGCCACTGGATGATGGCTGCAGGGTCTAAATATTCATGGCAGAGAGGAGGCTTGACCAAAACCACATCAAACGAATGAATCTCTTCGCTCACTCCACATGCGCTTGCTGAGGGCCGGTACACACCAGCAGTCATGCTGCTGTGGACATGTTTGATGTGAAAGCAGTGTCATGGGAACACACATTCTGATAGGAAGGCAGGCTGATGAACCAGCAGTTGCAGGACGTGGCCCAGGGCTCCGCTGGATGTGAGGACAGGATGTGGGGAAGCCCAGGGAGATAAGTCTGATTCTGGCTTCCATCCATCAGGAAGTGACAAGTTAGTATTGAAGAATTAGTAGGAGTCCATGCAGGTGAAGGGCCTTGCCAACAGAAGGAACAGCAGATGAGAAGTCACCTGTACTTGCAGAGGGACAGAGGAGTGTGAAGAGTTGCTGCTTCTCTGAGCCTGGGGCTGGAGCACACCCAGCAAGAGAGGCAGAAAAGGGAGATGAGACTATGGGGCAGGGGGCTTTGGAGAGAGGACCCTGAAGACCACTATCTGGCTTTTAATACAGGAGGGGCACCATTGAGTCATCATTCAAGACAGGCAGCTCAAGCAACAGCAGGGAGGAGCCTTGCCCAGAAGGGGAGAGAGGTGAGGAGACCTCCACAGTGGATCTGGAATCAGGGGGAGGGGGCTGAATCAGCCAGGGAAAGAGGACCTAAGAGGCAGCATCCAATTACAGACAGATGGGGGCCCGTGGCCAGGCTTATCAGGCAGAGGCAGAGGTGGACTTCAGTGTAAGTCACTGCTGTGGACTGTGAGTCTGGCTCAGGAACAGTGCCTGGCTCTCCCCAAGAAAGGAGGCTGCGGCTTGAAGGGGGATTTGGGGAAATCTGCCTGGGCCAGGCAAATGCTGATTTACCACCTTCCTGGTGCAGCATTCCGCGCTGAGCCTGTCAGGTTCAAAGCCGGCGCTGGAGGAAGTTGGACTGAACTCCAGTTTGCTAAGACTCTCCAAATAAGCTATGCAAAGAAAGAGCTCGCAGACACTGCCCTTCCTGCTTCTCCCCTCCTTCCTTCCTCCCGTTCTTCCACTGTTCCATTCTTCCTTCTCCAAAGCATCTTGAGCCCTTATTCTTGCCAGGCCCAAAGCTAGTCCTGAAAAAAATAACGAGTAAGATACAGTCCATGTTCTTGAGAATTTTTTTGTCTAAACGGGAGAGAAACAGATGCATGGAGAGCGTTTGATCTGCACGTCCCAAGAGCCCTCTGCTCTCTGCCCTGTGACCCATGGTGTCAGTGCTCAATAAATACCAGTTGATTTGTTAAAGATGTGGACACGGGGGGCTTATGAGATATTTGCCATTGCCTGGGGTTTTGCCTGAGATATTTAGCTCTAAAGAGATACGGAAAGGGCTTAAGATGAGAGGAGATGAGTTAGTACTATAGAGATCACACTCGGAGACTAGCAACTGTTGATACTCCCTGAAATGAGAAAAATAGAAGAAACAGGTAAATTAGACTCCATCAGTCTGGCAGGGATATGGGACAGCATTATTCCAAAAGCCAGGAGAGACCATGGTAGGTGCCCCAGCCCGGAAATTGTGCCTGGGTTTGAAAGTTGCTTAGGTGACAAGAATTCATTCCAGGCCACGAGTACAGTTTCACAGACATTATCGGTGGCCCTCTGTTGAGATTGTGTTCTTCTTCCGACACCCGATCCTAAGTTAACTGTCTCCGTGGTGGCCTCCTTCCTCCAGTAGCCTGCAAGGTGTGTAGAGGGGAGGCCAGGCTGCCTTGTCCCCTGTTTGATGTTCAAGAGGCAGGCCTGTGCCTGGCTTATAGGAGGTGCTCAATGAAAAATGGGTCACAAATGCATGAACAATGCCTTTCAGAAGAAAGAGACTCCCACATTTAGAGAACACTAGCACCCAGAATGAAGGAGGGTGATCATGACTCAGAGCAAAAATTCAAATCAAGGCAGCAAGAAAAAAGCAAGGGAAGCCTTTGTGTTTTCCAGGATAATGGAAACCATTGTTCTTTTTCTTAAAAAAAAAAAAAAAAAAAAAAAAGAGAAGGAAGAGAGAGGAAAAAGACAGAATCAATTTTATTCAGTTTTTCATGTGGCTTTTGTTGCTCCAACGCTTTGTTGTGTACGTGGTGTTGGGATTTGAACTTGCATCCTCACGCATGCTGGCAGGCAATGTAACCACTGAGCCACTGCTCCAGCCTGAGACCATTATTCTTGATGCAGTGTTAAAATTTATTATCTGGGACAGTTTATTTGTAGATCAATTTAAAAAAAAAAAACTGGTCACAGATATTTAATCCGTCTGAGCACAAAATCCACAGCAAGCAAGGTTGTTAAAACAAGTACCTCTGCTGGAAAGCACAGTGGCACTGGGACCCTTAGAGTTGGATATGGGGAGCTTATGAGATAGTTACCATTGTCTGGGATTCTGTCTGATAGTTTTAGCTCCAAAGAGAAATGAAAGTGGATTAAGAAGAAAGGAAATGAGTGTTACTGTGGGATCATATTGGAGACTCTAGCAGCTGTTGATGACCTCAGTCTTCATTCTATTAGGGTCAATTGAATATAGTAATTTCAAGTATGAATTTTAAGTCAGTTCTGCTTTTTTGCTTTTTAAATCCAGCTTTGCTACTGACTACCTGTGTGACTTTGGGCAAGTTTCCTAACCACTCTGAGTCTTGGTCTCCTAATGTATAAAATGGGGGAAATACTGGTAAGGATTCAATCAGAGAAACTTATGTAGTTGTATAATGCTCTATGGTTTGAAAAACAAGAAGCTTTCATACGTATTATCTCACTTAATTGCCACATCATCAGGGAGAAGCTTATTTTCTTATGGAGGGGGAAATTGAGACCCAAAGAAACGCGACCGTCTCAGGGAGAGGGAGGGGGTCGTGGCAGACTCTCATAGGATCCCCCAGTTAAGACTCTCGGTCAGTGCTTTTCTGAGCGGTTAGCCAGGAAATCTTTGAGCACAGTTTAAAGGAATCTGCAGATCCAGCTCAGTGTGGTGTTGGAAGAGTATTTTTGCCTCTTAGCTGCAGCTAACACACAAGGGCAAGAACAGGCAGGTTCTGCCAGGCACAATCGGAGAAGGATGTCTGAGGCTATCCTCAGAGAGTATGCAGCGGAGGTAACCTCTACAGCATCTTCAGGTTTACAGAAGAATTGGGGAGAGGCAAAGGGAATTCCCAAAGCCCTCCCGCCGCCCCGCCCGGCAGCGCATGTACACATGCACTCTCTCCTAGCAACATCTCGCCGTAGTGTGGTGCGTCTGTTACAACTGCTGACTTAACACTGAGTTGTTACGAACTAATGTCTATTAAGCTTCACTCTTTGCGTTGTATATTTGTGGGTTTGGGTAAATGCATAATGACCGTGTTTATCATTACAGGACAGTTTTACTGCCCTCAAAGTCCCATGCTCTCCCTATCTATCCCCGCTTCATTCCTGAGACCAAAAGTATGGGCTTTCAGATGTACAGATGAAACTCTTCATCTTTCCACAGAAGCTTACACTTGGTCCGTTTTCCAGATGATTAACAACCGGAGTCTTAGGGCTTAGGTATGTCTCAGCAATAGAGCATGTGCAAGACCCTGGGTTCCATCCCCAGCATAAAACCAAAACAAAGTTTTCTATGTACTTCTCTGGGAGCTGGTTCATGACACCGCCAAGTATAAGTGCCATAGAGTGAGTCCCAGTTTCCCAGCCCGTGTGTGAGGTCCAAGCGCTAGTGTCTGTCTTGCAGACTCCTGCTCCAGAGAGCCTGCCCAGGCCCAGGTCACGCTGTCTGGGCAGTGTGGAGGATCCTAGAGGCATCAGGCTGCCCCTACTCCAAACCTGGCTCCTACCCCCTGTGTGATCTCAAGCAAATGACACACCTCTTTCCTAGCCTCAGTTTCTCCACATGTTAAGTAGAAATAGTATTACCCTCCATATGATGGTGTTATAAACCCTCACTACCACTGCTGTTTTATTTCATCTTAGAGCATTAAATAGGCTCAAGTTGTCACATCTGACAGACTAACTCTTCCCTTCCTAAGACATAAAAAGAAAAAGGTTATGTGGGCGGGGTCCTCCTCTAAGAGAATTCTAACTTTAAAAAAATTTAACTTGAACTTCATCCTCCTTCTCTAATTTCCTTCAGTGAGGATAACCTGTTCTGATTCATGGATTATAATGAACCAAACCCAGCAGGTCAGAGGAAAAGAGGGTGTACATTTCCCACCCCCTCTGTCCCTCACCCTGTCACCTCTGAGACATAGAAAGTACCAGAAGAGCCCAGGAGTACTGTTCAGTGACAGCTCTGTGGTTGACTGAGATGCCTGCCTGCAGTAGGCTGAGTGATGGTCCCCAAAATGTCCATGTGTGAATACCTGGAATATAGGAATCTGTACCCTCTATGGCAAAAGGGATTTTGCACATGTGATTAGATAATAATGGATGGTTCTGGGTTATTCAGATGGACAATGTAATCAGAAGGGTCTTTGTAAGGAAAAAAAGACATGTTTGGGAAGCAGAGAGAAAAGGACAGGGCTTCCAGGCATGACAGCCCTATCCTGGACAGCCCCTAATCCTAAGGAGAAAGATTCTGCCCTGATGCTTCTAGAAGGAACACAATCTAGCCCACACCTTGATGTTAGCCTACTGAAACCCACCCAGAACTTCTGTCCTTCAAGACTCTAAGGAAATAAATTCATGATGTTTTACTAAGTTTCTGGCAATTGGTTAACAGCAGTCATAGGAAACCAATATTAGTGCCTCCCTTGGTCCCAGTTTCCTCTTCTATTAAAGTAAATCATTGACGTGTCATCAGGCAGTTTCAAATTGTGCCCTGAGAAACTCTGCACTTTCAAGAGTGCAAATAAAAAGTCACTTTTCAATAATAATAAAGATTTAATGTCTCTTTAGACATTAGCGTTCAACACAAGATTCTGAAACGCACTAGACTAGATAGGTAATCTTCCCGGTCTGTTCAGATGGTAAAGTTTGATGATTCTTTGAGACCATTTTCTAGGAGGGAGGAACAGAGAGGAGTCAGCCGTGGTTGGTGAGAGAAAACTCAATAGCAGCTTCACAAAGCCAGCACCAGGTAGGGGCTGCAGAAAAAATTATGGGGATTATGCTGGGTCTCTGGTTGCCAAGCTGGACTTGAAGCAGGGTGGAGGGGCTGGGCTGGGCTGGGCTGGGCTGAGCTGAGCTGAGCTGAGCTGAGCTGAGCTTAGCTTAGCTTACCCGAGCTTACCCTTTTAAGAAAGGAAAAGGCCAAAGTTGGGTGTTATCTGGCAGGGGGCGGGGGACAGGCATTTCTGGAATGGGCGGAGGGCTTCAGCCTCTCAGGGATGGTCCAGGATTTCTGCAGCAGGGCTGAGTTCAATCATAGTTCCAGCACATCCTCCCTTCCTGCTTTATCCCTGGATAAAGTGCTCTGCATCTGGCAGAAATGGCTAGAAGGAGAGTTCTCCAAGTCTCAGGTGAACAAAGCTTGCTCAACTAGGGATCGAAAAATATTTGCTGGGTGGATGAAGAAACTGACCATACAGGGTGTGCGGCTGGTGCTCTGAGCCCACATTCTGGGAATGCAGGTCCTTGTGTTCCAGAGTCTGCTGGTTGTATTAGAAGTGACGGATCCAAGCGTGCAGCCCCTGCCATCCCAGAGCAAAGGCTTCCGTCTGCCAGAAGCGCTCAGCTCTGTAAACGTGTGTGTTACCATGTGTCCATTTACATCCACAGCTATTAGTTGCCATTGTAACATTCTTTTTTAAAGCTGGCTCTATAACCAGTCCCCAGGCACAAGTGCACAAAACTGAATCACTTCTAAATGCCTATGATCAGTTCCAGGAAAACTACCTAGGCAGACAGATAAGTACCCATCGGCCAAGGTTCGGTTGACATGCAGTCTAGCCGCCGGGGCAAGATTTTGCAGCTTATTAGCCTTCTGTGATGAAAGTGGCACCCCTTTCTGTGCTCATAGACACAACATTTCTCCAGCTCAGGGACAGTATGCGTGTCTGAGATTCCTATAAAGGCCCACAATTTAACTAGATTGCTCGTGTCTGTTCCCTCCCCACCACTCAGAATAAACAGAGGCCACCTGAAGAAAGAAGCACTCTGGTTGGAAGGCATAAGTCCCTGCAGAGTCCTGGAAAGGCACGACACTCAGTTCTTAGTAACTTCGACCTATTATCTCCTTTAATCCCCTCAAAAACATAGTGATCATCACCAGTTCACAGGTGGTTCAACTGAGGCACATACAAGTGAAGAGGTTTGCTCAGAGCCACATAGCTCCTAAGTAGGAGGGCTGGGATTTATCTCAGATCAGTCACCTAAACCGTTATGCTACACTGCATGAGAGTCCAGCTTAAATCCAAGACAGAGAGAGAGTGGGGGAGGGGGCTAGGAGGGAAGGGAAGGAGGGGAAAGGAATGAAAATATGGATTTCAATCTCTCCAGAAAAATCAATTAGCACTGCATGCCCTGCCAACAGACCACAGCCGAGGTGCAGCTTCTCTCTTTGACACAGTATAGTCGTCCATCCCCTGTGCTACTTGTCCTACAAGCGTCTGGAGAGCCCCATTATCATGCAGTTATCAGGCAGACTTGTTTGAAGGGAGAGTCACCACCAGCCACTGCTCACCTCAGAAGTCTCTGGTCTCTGATGGAATGGCTAGGTTTTCCTTTTTGCTTCACTAACTGGTGAATTTTGGACCCTCTGTTTTTCCTCTTTTATTTTTCCTTCTTAGAAAAATCAGAGAATTGGTTCTTATAAAGCCCAGGCTAGGTGCCAGACCCAAGTCTAGGTCCCCTTATTCCAAACTCTGATTTTTTTTTTTTTTTGAGAGAAGGAAGGACAGTGAGAGAGAGAGAGAGAATCAATTTTTTTATTGAGTTTTTCACATGGCTTTCATTGCTCCGACACTTAGTTGTGTACATGGGTGCTGGGGTTTGAACCCATGTCCTCGCATAAGCCAGGCAAGCACCGTAACCATTGAGCCACCACTCCAGGTGTGGACACTTTCTTTTTGATTTGTCATCATTTATTTAGACAGATTTTTGCTCAGTGCATGCACATCTGTGTGGCTACAGTGTCACCGGCATCAGCTCAATCTATCATCAGCTGGCTGTTCATGGCAAACAGAACAGAGGACTCAGAAGTTCCTATAGCTTCCTTCCTTTCTCTCTGGCCTACCATAGAATTTCTCCCCACTAGCAGTTTTAAGAACAGATCCAAATATTTTTCAGATTTTGGAATACGTGCATACGCATAGTGAGGTATCCTGAGGACAGGACCCGAGTCTAAACACAAAATGCATTTGTGTTTCCTGTACACCTTGTATTCATAGCCTGAACATAATTCCACTTAATATTTTTAATAATTTTGCACATCAAACAGTTTCATGTTAGATTTTGGAACATTTAGGATTTTGGATTAGGGTTATACAACCTATAATAATTGTAATCATTGCATTATTTCATCAGAGTCATGTGCAAAATTTTGAGAACCACCTGGTCTAGAATCTTCTGCACTTTGCTAAGAAGTCAGGCTCCTGAGCTGTAAATAAATGAATCATAATTTTGGCCAAGGCCAGACGTCTGCATTTTTCATCTCCTCTGCTGTCTCTGTAATGGTTGAGAGCTACCACCATGCTGAACAAGGACTTGGCCCTGAAAAGAGGAGGAAAGTGGATTTGAGTCCCAGCCTCTCCACAGACTGGTCTTGGGCAAGTTGCTAACTCCTGTCAACTTGGTTTCTTCATGAAACTAAAGGTTAGACCTAAATCAGATAATGTTTCAAAGGTAGTTAGCAGTGTTTCATAGTAAGTCTTTGAAAAGTTAATTATTATCATCTCATTTATGATCATAACAACCCAAATAGAGTGGTGGGGTTACTCCATCTCTTAAAGATGAAGAGATTTAGACTCTGCAAGTTTGGGTGGTTTGTCAAAGATCACTCCACTGAGTGAAATAGGAACTACATTAATCTGTCTCAAATTATTAGTGATTTTTAAAACAGGGAGCAGGGGGATCAATCCAGAATCAGAACGGAGAAGTGGCCTGAGGTTCGACAGGGAGAACATGCCAGGCTGGTATCTGCTGAGCGTGGTGGACTTTCTCCCTCTGTGATTGGCACCTGCCCAGGGCTGGAGGAGAGGGATGGTGGCTGGGGCTCCCGTTGACTCCTCTGGGCTGTCTTTAGCCTTTGTGGCTCTCAAGCTGTCAGTCTCTTGGCGTGTTGTCAGGGAGGAGGTTCCACTTGATGACGGTGGACTCAGGACTTGGGAGGGTCTCTTTCATTGACTTGGAAGGTTTTGCTTCTCCAAAACAGTGGAGGGTGTTGGAGCTGTGGTTTCCTTAGAGCCTTTAGGGGTTTCTCACTGTGAGCACCCCACAAGCTGTGGCTGGGATCTGGCCTGGCTGCACCTTGGAAAAAAATTGCCCCGGCCAGGTTGCAAGCGGCTGCCATCTGCTGAGGCCAGTTGAGGGAAGGACAGGGGCATCGAAAAGGGAGGCCAAGCAGCGCTCACGGAGCTTTCTCAAATCCGTTACTCTACTGGGGTGGTGTTTCACCTCCAGCCACAATGGGTGGGAAGGTGAAGCTGACTACAGCTTCTGTTAGGACCAAGAAAATAGCTGGAGAGAAGACTCAAACCACTGAAGAAGCTAGCCAGTATACGTTTCAGATTTTTGTCTAAAAAAGAGCAATTACCAAAACACACATTCTCATTTAATGAAAACAATAAAATAAGATGAAGAGTACATTAAGTTTGAATATAGTTTTACATGAGTGTATATTTACATGAAAAAAGTCTGAAAGACAAACTAAAATGCTAACAATAGTTAAACGTAAGTGATGGAAATTTAGGTGATTTTATTTATCTTTGTGGTGTAATCTAGCCGTGATGAAATGCTCTCAGTGATGGTGCTCAACATTTTTTGAGTGAATACTCATGACGCCTCCACCAAAGAGGTCCTTCACACCCCTGTAGAGTGCACGCAGCCCTGGCCATGCACGGACCGTGCCAGTGCCAGTCTTTCTGTCTTAGAACAGCTTCACGTGAATGAACCACTCGTACATTGCCTCGGTAGCTAGGGCGTTGCACTCGCATCTGGCCATCGCGTGATGTGGGGATCCTTTGTTCTGTCTTACAGCCCAGTAGAACCTCCGTAGTCATGGGTGTACTCCAGCACATGACCAATCCCCCCAGCGATGGGCTATGGGTTATTAATGTATAAAGCTGCTATGGGCATTCAATGATAAAAACCTTTGTGTGCTGTGTTTTCATGTCTGTAGGGTTACTAAAGAGGGGTTTCATTTTCTTTTTTACTTTTTCTGTTTTTTTTTTAATATTTCTACAGTGCACATATACTACTTAGCAACAATGACAGTAAATATCAGAATGGGCGAAACTGTTCTGTGTCCAGTTGTGTTAGCAAGCTAAGTTAGCAAGGAACGGCTTAATCAATATCTGTTGGTCATGGCTGTCTTGATTCCAAAAAGCTCTTACAGCTCCTTCCCTTGAAATTTTGATGTGGTTAAAGATGCTTCTCTCTTGAGTCCTGGTTAGAACTCACAGGACATGGAATTGGCAAGGGCGGGGCAGACTTTTACCTGGACGGTGGGGGTGACAATTGGTGTGAGCCTCCGCAGCTCAAATGGAAAGTACACATGCTCTTCAGTCTATCGATTTAATTTTTATGAAGAGGTAAACTCTTTCAAGTCCCCAAAGATGTATAGGTAAATGTCATTTGTAGAAAACGTCTTGAGAGCTACCTAAATGCCCATCAGCAGGGCACTAGATAAATGAAGTGTGGTGTGTTCACTCATTGTGTTGCTAGAGAGCAGTTACACGGAATGAGGTTGGCAGCTCTTTAACTGTGAGAGTGGACAGTTTCTTAGCATTTGTGTTTTTAAAATGATATGTTCTCAGCCTCTGTATCCTCTGATTCAGTAATCACAGAGTGAGAATATTGGGGAACACTGTGTCTGTTTTAAACATACACAGGCTTCTTTCTTCTTATTTTTTCCTAAACAGTGGAGTCTAGCAGCTGTCTGTGCGGCACTCACTGCTTCAGGCATTGCGAGGAGATGACTTAAAGTGTACAAGAGCTAGGATCCAGACTCTGCAGACCCCCATGCCATTTTCTTTATATAAAGAAAGAGAGAGATAGAGAGACTCCATTTTATTTAGTTTTTCACGTGGCTTTCGTTGCTCCGACACTTCACTGTGTATGTGGTGCTGGGGTTCAAAACTGCAACCTCCCACAAGACAGGCAAGCACCGTACCCGGAGCCACCGCTCCAGCCCCGCCCCCCATGCCATGTTATATAAGGGTCTTGTGTATCTGCAGGTCTGTTACCCTAAAGAGGTCCTGGAACCCTTGTTACCGAGGAAAGACTGTACCTACACGTGTTCCTAGATGCTTTCATAAATGTGAAATATTCACAGACACATTCATGGGAGACTCTACTAGTACTGGGCTCTAGGAAGTCAAACTTCAGAAAGGGCCAGAGAGGAGGCTGTTTTTTCACTCTTCTATACTCTTTGAACTTCATTTTATCATGCATATTTATTTATTTATTTTTGTAAAGAGCAAAGGACAGTGAGAGAGAGAGAGAGACAGAATCAATTTCTACTGACTTTTCACATGACTTTCATTGCTGACACTTAGTTGTGTACGTGGTGCTGGGGTTTGAACCTGTGTATTCACGTATGCCAAGCAAGCGCCATAACCACCGAGCCACCGCTCCAGCCCCATGCATATATATTTATATATTAAAAAATTATTTGAGTTATAGAAACCCATCTGACTTTAGCCCAGAGAACGGGCACATTCTTGTTCTGCTCACTTCTTTGGTCCAATGCCAAGAATGAACTCTGCCCAGCAAGAGCTCCTGGGCCTCTGAGCTGGCTGTGCCCATGCCACCTCCACCCTTGCCCCGTTGACCCTCCATAACTAAAAACTACCGTCACTACCACTTGTGTAAGCCCAACCAGGCTGACCCACGGCTGTGTCAGTCAGGTTCAACTGAGGGGAATTATTTGTATTCCACGAGCATCTCCAATTGTGACCTTGACCAGCCCTGAAATATCTTTCAACAACAAATCACCAGCAGCCAACCCCCATGACCTTTGGAAAATGAATTTGCCTGTGGACGGGCCAGCCCCAGTTCTCTTGCTCAAGTAAAATGTCAATTAGATCACAGTGCGAATACCCCTTTGTCTACTTGCGCCTATTAAGTTCACTAACCCACAAATGTGGGCTTGCTTCTTTCTAAAGAGCCACCATGCCCAAGTTCAAAGTGGGATCCTGGCTGTGTGCGGTCACTGAAAGTAGTCCAGATTCACGGGGAAAATACAGGGCAAATTCAACTTTGTGGTAGTGTAAGCAGGCAGTGCGTCATTGTCCCACCCGTGCTGCTTCTCCCCTTCGCTCCCAGCCCACACTGTCATCAGATAATGAGAAAGATAAAACGGAGCTTTCTCTTAGGCATTCTTTAGGAGTTTATAGCCAAGAGAGAGAGGGGTGGGGAGAGGGGTGTGGCTGAGTGACAGTTTAGCCCAAAGCATGAAAAGTAACGAAGACAGCAGGGCTCGAAAACTTCGATTAAATGTAATCAGTTTTTGGAGTTCTCTATGCTCAAGATTTAAGACATCTCACAGGAGTTGAAACAAAAGTAGTTTTCCAAAAATTTCCTTACCCAAATGTTCCTATCCCTGTTTCCTTTAGTGTAACTTTTCTTCCCACATTTTTTTTTAATTTTTTTTTAAGAGAGAGAGAGAGAGACAGAGAAAAAGAGAGAATCACTTTTTATTTAGTTTTCCATGTGGCTTTCATTGCTCCAACAGTTCGTGGTGTACGTGGTGCTGGGGTTTGAACCTGCATCCTTGCCAGGCAAGTGCCATAACCACTAAGCCACTGCTCCAGCCCCCTACACTTTGTTTTAAATGTCCCACGGGTTCCTTTGACCCTGTGTCAGCTCTAGGCATGTTTTCCACCTCCGTGAAAAGTGAACACACCACAGATCAAGATTGGCAGCTTTAGCTGCGCTTTAGAAACAGTACTGCTTTAGCCTCTCTCTGAAGGGAAGGCCGGGCTCTCTAGCCAGGGCTCCCTTTAATGATGCTCTTGCTGCTGAAGTTAAAAACGGTCATCTTTGACCTGCCCACTGAAATACCCAGGTTTGCAGGCTGGGGGCCCTTGCTTTAAATATTGGGGGGCTGCTTCATTTCACACCTTAGGGATTGAATGGCTTCACACCAACTTTCTTGATTTGTCTCAGGCCCTCTTAAATTGAGAGCTGTCACTGAACTTCTATTGGGGTCCATTGTGAGCCTGTCTCACAGCGTTTGTTTCTTCCCAGCCATTTAGGTGGCCCTTGTGCAGTTTGGGGAACCTGCCGTCAACCAGTACAAATGACGTGTGAACGTGCCGATTTTCTCGGCTGGTGGTTTGTTGTTGCACACGATGAATCTCCTTGGTAAACGATCACTCCCAGAGCTTTTCTGGAATCAGCTGCTTAATGCAATTAGATTTCCACAAATGATTTTCTTCCTTTGCCCATCTTGCTTCCGCGGCAGGTCTGAGAGCTGCTTTTGTGAGAAGTGGTTTGGCCAGCGTGTAGTTCCTCACAGCTGCCGGCCTTGCTGTGAGCTGGGGGCTTGGAATTCACTTTTTTCCTGCAAGCTAGAAAGGATTTTAAGAAATAAATCATACAACCTTAACTATTGCTTTTAAAAACTGGAAACTAAACTTGCCCAAGATCACTTGAGAAGGTGGTAGGCGCTGTCACCAGAATCTGGGGTCCTTTTTCCCTGTTGGGGCTCTAAGGTGACTAAATGATGATGCAGAGAGGCTAATGCCATCGAAAGGAAAGTTGATGTTACTCACAGTTACTTCAGAATGATTTCCCTTGTGTCACGCCATCCACAGCACAAGGGAAACACCAGAGCTGGTCAGCAGGCAGAAGCAGGTACCAGGGAGACCATGGGAGACCGTGGGAAAGGCAGCACAGGGCAGGGGAATAGCTTAGGTCTAGCTAGTTAGAATAATTCCACTGGGTCTTGGGGAACAGGGACTGTCCCTAATTTTTCAGTACCTGGCCCAGGGTTAATTTAGGGCAGGGAAAATGTTGGCTTGTTGTGTGAGATAGATGAAGGAGGTGGTTGTGGGTATGGGCTCAGGATTGGTTTATGTGTGAAATGTTGACGCTCCAGCAGTTGTTCCACATCCCTGGGAATTAACTAGCTCCAGAAGAGGCAAACTCTTCCCAGACAGTGGGCCTCCCAATGTACAAAGTCACACCATCATAAAATACAGAAAACAAAAAAACATTAATATACCTCTAAATCCCTGGGACTCCTCGATTCCTACCCACTGAACACCCCACCTCCTTACCACATTGAAGCCCAAATTAGATTGAAAGAACAAACATCCCTGAATTCTATAGCATTTCAGACCTGCAGAGACTATTCAATTATCATTTAAGGTCATATTTTTTCCACTGGTTTGTCCTGTGTCACTCTTCTTTCCTCAAATGATGTGACTTAAGGGGTCAGTAATCAAGCTCTGACTTCTTTGTCAAATGCTATCATAAGATTGTAAATAATCCATCCTCTCTCTAATCCTCTTCTGTTAGAAAGAATGGACTTGGACCTGACAATCTCTAAGATCCCTTCCAACACCAATGTTCTATGTGTCTATATTACAATCATCCAGAAGACTAGAATCTTCTTCAGAAACTAAAGTGTACTAGTCAGCTTTCCATCACTATAATGAAATACCTGAGCCAATTAACTGCTAAAGAGAAAAGGTTTACTTTGGCTCACATTCTAGAGATACCAATCCAAGATCTAGCAGCCCCCTTTGCTTTGGACCTCTGTTGAGAGCAGCACATCATGGTGACAGCGTAGGACATAGCAATAGCAAAATGCTTTCCTTATGGTCTGGGGAGCAAGCCAGCCACGGCAATAGACTGGGGTGCCACAGTCCTCTTCATGGACACGCTAATGGCCTAAGGACCTCCCACTATGTTCCACCTCATGAAGATTACACCACCTCCCAGGAAGGAGCGGCACCCTGGCGACCACACCTTTGGGAGGTATTCAGCCTCCAAACCACTGCATTGTTAATGGCATAAAGGTAAACAGTGGGTGGGTAGGCAGGTAGGTAGGTGGTTGTGTTTGTAGGTAGGTAGGTTAGTGTTTTGGCTGGAATCTGGGCTCAAAGATTAAGCCCAAAGAAGATAACTCCTTAGAAGGCACTGACATCACACCCCTCTTCCCCACTTCATCCTACTCCGTCTCCCAAATAAAACAAAGAGATCGTCTTCTCTTATCCACACACAACCCAGAGCTCTTTTCTGGAATATGTGAGGTGCATAAAATAACCAGTCCCTTCAGATCTCTGGTTGGCAAATATAGAGAGCGTTTTCAGTCTCACCGAGGAGGAGTTGTCAGAAACCTGCCATTCACTCAGGGACTCTAAGTGCTCTGTCAAGCTTTAACTTGATTAAAATTGAAAACCACATTGCTTGAAAACCAAACGTGAAATCGAAATCTCTTTACCCAATGCTCTTGCATTCCGAAGGCCGGGCTTATGGATTATCCTCCGTTAATTTATGCCATCCCTGTGCCATACATTAATTTTGAATATATTTGTTGAAAATTTCCTGTAGCTTGCATTTATGGTTGTCAAAGGGGCTTTTATCTTGAAAAAAATGGTGCTGGTTTTAATTACAATTCTAAATAGCTTCATAACCATTGCGAACCTTGGATTTACATCATCTTTATGACAGCCGGGCAATTCCTGCTTTATTGATTTTGTCATTTGCTTCATTACAGTTAATGCAAACCTTTTGTACAGAGACAATTCTGGTGCCCACTCTCTTCTTGGAGGGGTTAGCATATAACATCGTGACTGAAATAGACCCCGTCCCTCCACCCCCTGCTTCCACCGCAATGCTGACCCAAGGAAAAAGCAGAGGGGAAGCATTTCCAAAGTGGCTATCCATCACAGGCAAAGGAAATGTTAGCTCTGATTATCCAACCCTTTCTTTGCATCGGGTGCATTCAGACCTTTCAATTTTGAAGTCCTGGAGATGGCATCCCTTGCTGGAGCAGGGATGAGCCTTGTTTACTCCCTGTGTGTTAAAGATCGGCAGCAGTGGTCACCCCCTCCCATATTCCACTTATGATGCCTCAACCCTTGCACCCAGCCTGGCCTGGGGTCTAGGAACCACAGCACTGGGGATAGAGACGGGTGTGACCTGTGCTGAGACTAATCCCAGGATATGAAAGCGCAAGAACTCAAGGGAGTGACCTAGGATGGACATGGAAACCTTGGGGGACCAACTTGAAAAAGTTGTTGCCAAAAAACCAGTAGACTTAAGGAGCTTGAGGAAGTGTAAGAAACAGCAGCTTATCCATTTGCAGCATCAGGAACAAGGCTTCAAAGGCCAGGAACAGCTGAGGGTGCTGACAAGCTGTTTCAGGGGATCAGAGGGACAAAGGCCAGGGCACTGGGTGAGTGGAGAGAAAGGACCTTGCTTTTTTCACACCAAAGCCCTGTCAGAGCTAGCCTTTCACAAGTATGTAAAACTAAGATGGACCTGCCAGGAGAAGCGTGGGTCCTGGAGCCGGGGAGCCCATTTCCACGGCAGGTTGGTGGGAATCTCGGAGGAAGTCCGAGAACTGTTCTCCACCCTGCGCCTCGGGAACTCCTCAGTGAGTCACTTAGATCGAGGGTGTCACCGAGGGGTGGCTCCTTTCTTTCCCCATAAAGAGAGTGCCCCCCACATTTCTAGATTCTCATTTTCCCAGCATCCTGTTGGATGTGGGAGTTCAACTTGGCTTTCTAAAGGGTGAAAAATTATTAAATGCTGTGAACATTTATGGACGCTCTTTCAAAGAAGTCTTGTGACTCATGGCAGGAGAAACACACTACTTCTAAGGCATCATCGCCGAGCAGGAAGGGAGCAATGCACGTGGGGAGCCCCCTCGACATGCGGAAGCGTGAGCACTGGTGGCCTTTCTGAGGACTCTAGTAGGAGTCTCCACCTGGGTACCAGGGAGGGATCTGAGCTGGTTGCTTTTGCATGGAGCAGGTGCGCAGATGTTCACACCACATTCATTCATGTGGCTTTCGCTTCCAACTCCCTGTGCAGACCACCACTCCACAGGACACCCTCCACTTAACTGTTCCAAACAGAAGGGGACTCACGTTTACATTCTCAACACACCATTAAAAATAAAATCTGACTCTTCAGAGGGAGTCTGCATCAGCAGAATGAGAAAGCCCACGTGGGTATGCAGGATAGAAGTTGGGCAGCCCCAAAGGTCAGCCCTGCAGGGCCCAGAAGCCATGGCTTTGTTTCATTGAGAAGGACGCTTTAGCCCTGAGAAGTTAGGCCATGACCCAGCAAGGCCGAAGGTCTTTGTTGTCTGGTTCTCAAGCAGATGCTCTTGGTCGTCTTAGACTACACCGCTCCTGCTGGCCTCTCACCCTCCAGAGCAGCGCCTCTTAGCCTCAGTTCCGAAGGGCCAGCAATGCCCTTAGTTCCCTCTTCTGGAATCAGGAGGGAGTAGACCCTCCTTCAGGTCTGATGTAGCCCACCGAAGAGCAGCCACTGCAGTGGAGAGCACTGGTCATGGGGGCCTGAGGACGGGCCTCCTTCAGGCAGGTCCCGGCATCCAGGTGGAATAGGGTTCAGTGGGCTGCTCAGAGGTCTCCTTCAGAAAGGTCCCAGCACCCAGGTGGGACAGAGTTCAGTGGGGATGCTCTGGCTCCAGCCCTGTCTCCCCCTGGTTTTTCTGCCCTCTTCCTTCTGGTTCAACATTTCTGGATTTACTTAGTCTTACATCAGTGAGACTAACAGGGCTGATCCAGAGTCCTGGGAGAGAATTGGAAGACAGCCTTAAGGAAAAACAACCATTTTCACCCAGCTGTCTAGGTCACCCCTTCCTTGGGAGCCCACCCACAGCCTGCTTAGCTGGGGGCAGGATTTCTGGTCAAAGGTGCTTTCTCCATCCCAGCATGACAGCCAGGACTCGGGCCTAGCCTTCCCAGAGAAGGAAGCCAAAAAGCCAGTCTGAGCGAGGGCAGGGAGAAACGCAGGAACTTCACTTCTGAAATGGAACACCCTCTGCTGAGCTGCCTCCGTCGCCAGTGCCCAGGGAGAGGAGAGCGTGACGCAGGCAAGAACAAAGGTGGCTGATGCAGGGCATCTAGGCCTGACTCGGGTTTCCCTCCAGTCCAGCCCGCCAATCTCATCCCCTGTGTAGCTTGATAGAGTGAACTGGCAGTGTCACTGGGAAGAGCGTATTTTTTACATTTGCTATAAATAACCCCCAAGAGTAGGCAGATTGGATTACCTGTGTTTCTCTCCTTCATTCTCTTTGCTCTGTGGATGCCAAGACATTTCTTTCCACACCCAGACAGAATCAGATCTGCCCTCTCCTCCTGCCCAGGGTCACCTCCCTTCTTTCCCTGTGGTGTTTTCCCAGGGAGATTACCCTCACAGAGCTCCTCCCTGATACAGAAACACTCGCTCTCTCCCTCTCTCTTCCATTTTTTACCTTCCTGGAGCAAAATTCACATAACATACAATTAACCCATTTTTCCAAGATAACACACAAAATTTATTACATGTCTAATAAATTTATTACATGTCTATATCAGGCCCTGAATTGAACATTTTAAAATCCATGTCTCCGTGGCACTTGGTACTTATGCAAACTTCACTCCTAGCCAGTTCCAAAATATTTTCATCACACCAAATGTACCCTGTGTCATTTAGTGTTCCCTCGGCATCCTCTCCACCCAGTACCTGGTAATTGCTGGTCTGTATTTACCTATTCTAGACATTTCATTTTAATGAAATTAAATTTTATATTCATACAGTGTGTTTCTGATGTCCAGCTTTTTGCGTTTCTGATGATGTAGCATGTATCAGTGCTCCCATTCTTTTTTTTTAATGGTTGGTTGATATTCCGTGGCGGGTCTTGCCACTTGTTTATCCATGCACCCACTGATGGACATTTGGGTTGTTTCTGCCTTTTGACCACTGCTACCACGAGCATTTGTGCACAAGTTTTTGTCCAAACGCCTGTTTCCATTCTTCTGGTGAGGGAGGGCATCGCTAGGTCAGATGCTAAATCTGTGTTTGACTTTCTGGGGAACCACAAAGTGTTCCCCGCAGCAGCTGCACCGTTTTCCATTCCCACCAGCAGAACAGGAAGGTTCCGAGGGCTCCACGTCCTCACCAGGTGCTAGTGGGTTTCCACCTTTTAACGACAGCTGTCTTAGGAGGTGTGAAGCGGTTTCTCCTGCGACCTCTCCAATTTTGTACCAAGCACCACCTGTGAGACCCGAAGAAAGATTCAGCAACTGCTCTCCTGTCGCTGCCGAGTCTGGGCAGGCATTATTCCTTAAAAGTAATAGTAAAGGGAAAAAAAAAAAAAGAGCTGGCCTCTCCCCAGGGCATTTCAGTGCTGCACATTAACTCAACTGAATGTAGTTATCAGCACTGTCCATGCTGCTGAGTTTCGACGCCCTTTTTTCAGTAGTTAATTACAGGAGCCTTGATATCCCCTTTATACTGAGCTTACAAGACACACTTTAATTGGCTTCTGCCGCCACAAAGATACCTGTGAGTGATGCCTCACTAATGGCCACTGACCCCCAACATCCTACTACACGATGTGGTTAGAGCTGCCCGGTTATTTCCATACCTGCAGCGGATGCACCTTTGCGAGACAAATCTGTATCACCCGTGGGGGAGGACATGCCCAAAATGTGATTGGATGTTTAAAATCTGTGCAATTAGCAACTCGCCCGTTGCACAGGGAAGCACTCCTCTGAGTGTATCATAGTCAGGAAATATCCCAGTCGGGTTGGAAAGCTGATGCTCGCTGGGTCCCACCAGGTGACCTGGAACCGCAGCATCTCCTTGGGGAATAGGCACCTGTCAATGGGTGCCAAACCCATCCTGCTTCCCTTGGTGAACCTGGAAGGGACACTCAGGGAATCTAACCAAGGGACGTGTGAGGTCAGGAAGGGGACTCTGTTGAGGCTAATGCCTTCTTCTACCATCTTCTGGATAAGAGGTTTGCAGGCCAATGTGACACATGCCAAGACCAAATCCTGAGTTTCCTCCCCAGCTCTTCCAGCCTACAGCGTGAGTTAAGCCCACGCAGCCATTGGGACTTCCCTGCGTTTATTCCCTTGGAAGGTCTGGGAGAGGTGGAGTGGTGTCATGGGTGAGCCTCAGGTTCCTGGGTCCAGAAAGCAGATTACCATGCCCTGAATGATGCTGCATGACCTCCCTGAATGCTTATCATATTGTCACTCAGTTCCCCAGGTACTCACAAGCAGTCCCATGCTGTGAAATAAATGTTTGAGTGAAGGGACAATGAAAGTTGAAAAGAATTTGGAGACAGAGGTGCAGGTTGCCTGAGTCTGCATAGAGGATGTGTCTTGAAGGATTAAGGAAGGCCTTGAAGGACGGGGAGGGCCTCCCCAAGGAGAAAGAGGCAAAGACCAGAGTAACTCAGGCAGACCTGCGTTCAAGACCAGATGCAGAGAGATCACCCTCAATGGCTCACTCTCCTGTCCAATAAAGTAGGGACATTGAGAGACCAAATTGACAGGCAATGTTTAAAGATGTTCAGTTCAATAAATGGCTAATATTGGCTATGTGCCATTACTGTTGTAGGTGCAAGTGGTGGCATTGTTACAACTGAAGACACAGCCACAGGGAGTCACTGCAGGTTTGTGTATGGATTAAGGTTAGGAATTTAAATACCCAAGATGGCATGGCATCCGAGTATTTTCATTGCTCACTGCATTACTTGATTGGTAATTAATTGGAAACAGCATCGAGCAACGGGGTGAGATTCTGCAGTCACTCTCTTGTGGCTCTTCCCGGTGGGAATTGTGAACATGTCACTGTATTGGCATTGTTCTTCTGAGTAAGTGAAAAATCTGTTTCCTGTGCTGTAGGTTTTTAGTGGCTTCTTATGTTTCAATCTTCCAGCAGCTGGAGAAGAAAATAAAGGAAGAAAAAGAAAGCATTCAGGCCTGAGCTTCTGCCTGTGAATATATTGAATATCTCAAACAATAGATTCTTGGTCTTGGACAGAAAAAGAAGGGATATGGGGATCAGCTCAAATCATGGAAGGGTCTGCGTAAGATGAACAGGCACTTTTTTTTTTTTTTTTTTTAAGAATCTCCCAAGAGGGGCTGGAACAGTGGCTCAGCAGTTATAGCGCTTGCCTGGCATGCGCGAGGACCCCGGTTCAAACCCCAACACCCCAAACCCAACAAAGTGTCAGAGCAATGAAAGCCACATGAAAAACGAAATAAAATTGATCTCTTTCTAAAAAAAAAAAAAAAACCCTTTAAAGAATCTCATAAGAAATCAATCTCCAGTCAAATAACTTCAGACCAAAAAGAGACTTCAGAGATTTTGTAAAAATGCATTTCTTTACTTAATGTTATTAGTTTTAAAGCAAATAAAATTAAGCAATCCCAGAAATGAGTTTGTAGAGTAAATAAATTTCATTAATATGTAAAATTGTGCATGGAGCTGAATGATATTATCTCCATTTTACAGATGAAGAAACTGAGTTGGAACTTGGATGTGATTTTATACTTCCTTAGATCAGCCAGAAATCCTGCATCCCTAGCTTTCCATCTTACAAAAACTGGGTAGCAAATATCGAGAGCCTCCAAAGGGTTTGTTAGCACAGGTCAGACATGTGCATAAATTCAGGAAAGTCACAGTTACATTGCTAAATGAGAGATCAGTGTCATTCTCTTGAAGAGAAGCAAAGATCTGTCTGTAGAGGTCTAAGGGGCAGTGCAGCTTCAACACACTGTCAGGGAAACATCACCAGGCTGGGTTGATCCGTGGCTTCATCTGCAGTGGTGATGCTGATAATTCTGTGTGAATGAAAACCAGACCCCACCTCGGTGGCATCTAGTAGGAAACACCTCTACTCTGGCTGTGACTTGTTGGTTGTATTCACCGCCGTTGGAAAAGTTCACCTCCAATGGAAACCCATGGAGGTAAATAAAAACCATTCATTGCCTCGCTACAGCTTCTGTTGGCTAATTTAGTAAAAGGGACAAAAGGCAGAGATGCAGGAGATCACTTTCCATGTGTTAACCGGAGCATGTTTCATCCACCCAGTTTCCCTCTCTTCCCTTCCTCCTGCTCCCGTGCTGAAGAGGAGCCACAGATGGTTATCACACCAGAGCGTAGCCAGGGAAACCTCAGACCTGCCCTGATTGCTATGGAGACAGCCATTGATTTGTCCGGACTCTGACTATTCATGACATCAGCAAGGCCAGCGAATAAAACACAGATACTTCTTACAAAGAAATTCCAGTTTCCCATGAGGAAGGTGAAGAGTACACAGTAGAGCAATTGCTACTTCCAGCGTTCGCGCTAGGCTTGCTGGAGGTGTGTGTCCAAGGGACCGATGGCTAACCGTGGCAGGTTGCCTGAGTTTGAGAAGTGTCCTCGCATGGGACATCCATGCTTCAGTGCTAAAACAGGCGAAGTCCCAGGCAAACCCTAGCAAGTTGGTCAGCCTGGGATGATGGGAGGTGACCACAGGATTCGGGCCAGCCTTAAAACATGAGCATGCGTTTGCACAGTAACTATACTTAGTCCCTGGGTCTAAAAGTTGCTGGAAATCAAATGAAATTCTCTCATAGTAAAGGGGGTGTTTCTATTTGCTTCATTGTAATTATTTTATTTATCTAGACATGCCAGAAAGTTTCATATTTAAGCTTACCCTGACTTTTTTTTTTAAAGAGAGAGGGATAGTGAGAGAGAAAGAGAGAATCAAATTTCATTTAGTTTTTCACGTGGTCCTCATTGCTCAGACACTCTGTTGTGTACTCGGTGCTAGAATTCGAACCAGCGTCCTTGTGCATGCCTCTGCTCCAGCCCCAAGCTTGCCCAAATTAAGTGGGAGCTCCGCTTCTTCCCCATGCCTATCCTCAACACTAAATCGATCTGCAGGGATTATCTGCTTGCATTTTGCAGCACAATTTCATTCGCCAAATGCCCCATGTACAGGAAAGTATGTAAACACAGAAGAGAAGTTATTGATATTTCCAAGCAACGTGTGAAACCCCTGTATTCTGCAAGGCCCGGTGTGTCTCTTTGTTGCTCATCCATCACGGGTGTTGCAATGGAAGAGCCGGTTTCCAGTGCATGCACGTTTTTCTCCTGGTGAGAATTTGTATGTGTCGAACGGCAACAGGATACACACTAAGTAAGGGGTATTACACTAGCTGCATGGCAAAGTACACATAATGACACATGTTAAAATCAACTTCTCAATTTTCAAATAAGTTCTAAGCAGGCTATTCTGTTCAGGGAGTTTAATAAAGCTAGGACTTGTGCTTTACGAAGTAGGTTTGCGTGGTTGAAATCTCTGGAATGCTAACAATCTATTATCTATCTCTGTAAATACATCATGTGGAATGTCGGAAGCCTGCCATCCCTTTACCTCTTTTATAAGATGAATTTGTATGTACGAGCATACGATAGGAGGAGACTACATGTACTTAGGAAAAACAGGCAGAAGGTTGTCAGTTCTGTAACGGGGATCTTTGCAGATACTTAAATAATTCATGGATCGGTAAACATTTCTATATGCATGTATTCTTGGTTCTGGTGGACAAGTGAACTAAATGTGCAAAGCAGTAGATTCAACTACTTCTGCTCATTGCAGTGTTGTTTTAATATGGAATTACAGTAGCTCCTTAATGATGAGAAGTCGTGACAATTCATTAGCAAATTGTGTCTTAGATCAAGTGTTTGATTTGCCTACGGAGTGTGACCAGTACTCAATTACGTGAAGTGTATGCATTTCTTTTGAACATAATTTTTCCCCTTTGCCAGTTAAAATAACCTTGAGCTTTATTATTTTCTTTTTTGAAAGACCCCAGGCAGCAGCAGAGAGAGCATCTATGATTTGTTCTCCAATAATGACTTTTTTAGAATGTTAAAATGTCATAGAAAACAACCTTCAGAAGCACTACCAGATTTTTTTGTTTTCAGCTGAAAGGGCAACCAGATAACTGCAGAGGGAACTGCACGTACAGCTGTTTTGTGTTTTCCCCTCTGCCCTGTTTTATGAAAAAAGGGATTTCCCGGGTTTTCTCCAGAGTTGCAAGATTCTGTTTCTCCCCAGTCTAGAAAAAAAAAAAAAAATCACACCTAGAATATACACGTGTGCCAACATATAGATTTCCTCAACAACAAAGTCAGTTTTAGCGTTCTCTTATAACTGTAAAACCCACCAATTAGGTAAGCTTCTCCCAGATATTTTCAAAGGATGTCTTACACTTCATTCATGTCCAGGGTCTCTAATAGAGCGTAAACCTTTAGTAATGCTCTGTTGCTCCTCTGGTTTCGTTGATTTTGGGGGTTCATAACCATAGACAGACTTACTTCAGATTTCTGCTCAGGCTTCCCTTGTGAAGGGAGGTTTGCACATTTTGGGTAGTTAGTTTTGCTGTATGCAAATAGCAAATGGTTTGACTGCAGAGGATGCTAAGCCTCAGCCTCTCTCACCTAGCACAAGGACTGAGAGCAGAGTCCTGCAGGGAGAAGGCTGCTGCAGGACTTTATCACCATCCCTTTAGAGTGCCTGCGGCTAGTGTAACCACCTATCAGGGGAGGCTCTGGGCCCCTGCAACATCTGCATGAGAAGGAACAGTTGGGTGGACGTGCCCCAGTGCAGAGACCTTGCATGTAGTTAACTAGTTGGGAACTCTGTCCTCCCAGAGAGCCAAAGCCTGCTTCTGGAGAGTTCTATTTTCCAGGTATTTCTCATAGGGAATCAAATGCATCATTGAAATCCTATTATTTACTTACTCTTCTTTCCCCTCACTCTCTGTCTGTCTATATTGGTGGTTGTTGGGAGATAAATTGCTATTATTATTTTTTTTAAGAAAGAAGGGACAGAAAGAGGGAGAGAGAGAAGCAATCTTTATTTAGTTTTTCACATGACTTTTATTCCTCAGACTCTTCATTGTGTACGTGGTGCTGGGGTTTAAACTCGCGTCCTTGCGCATGCCAGGCAAGCACCGTAACCACTGAGCTACCACTCCAGCCCCCTTGCTCTTAATATTTTAATCAGGTTTTTTTTAGCCCTTTTTTTTTTAAATTAGATGGTTTCTTTAAATTTTTGGACCACAGAAATATTTCTAACCCCCTCCAATTATGAAATACGAAATTGTACCAAAAGAGATGAACTGTGGTAACAGAAGATTATGCTTATGAGCGGGGATTCTTACCAAAGTGCCATCTCCCTGTTTCACGTCTATGAAGATGTGTTTTAAGTCCTCCCTCACACTGTCTTTCCTTTCTGACTTATTTATGTTTCCAAATACAGAAGTACAGCGTTTAGAATGCCGCTCTCAGGAGCCTGTGCTTAGTTCTTATCTTAGCACTCATATTGTTTGCGGAAACCTGAGCTTCCCCAGGAAATTGGAGCAGTTGATTGAATGTCATGAAATGTTTGGGGGCTTCTTGGCTTATTCAGAGACAAGGGGGTGTAAATCCAACTGAGGATTCTGTATAAAGCAGAGGACAATGAAAATCGCCTCCCAAAAAGAGCCCACTTTGCCTCCTCCACTCCGGCCTTCCTGCCCCTCAACTTCACCCTGGGCCCATAGCAATGTCACTTGATTCTAGGAGTCCTTCTGGGGGGGAGACGTGCAGCTCAGAGGTCTTTGTGTCAGATAGGCGGGAGCCTGGAGTGTGCAGAAGCCCAGGGTGCCTCAGAGGGAGTGCTCCGTCATTCTGTTTCTAGAAAGGCCACAGGTCTGCGCTGCAGCGGTGTAGCTCACAGCCTACTGCTTCCTCCAGCATAGTTTGGTGGCAGTCCTGACTGTCAGTAGCAGGCCTCAGTCACTCTGCAACTCTTAGTGGCTATCTGTGAACTGTCTGGAGCTGAGCTAGGCACTGGGGTACATTCTGGATAGAGTGAGGAGAAAGTTTCAGTAGCAAGAAATAGAGAAATAGACTTTTTTTTAAGAGAGGGGGACAGTGAGAGAGAGAGAGAATAAATTTTATTTAGTTTTTCATGTGGCTTTCATTGCTCTGGCACTTCACCGTGTACGTGGTGCTGGGGTTTGAACCCGTGTCCTTGCACATGCCAGGCAAGAGCCATAACCACCGAGCCACCACTCCAGCCCCAAGAAATAGACTTCTTATTGCCAAGGGAAAACAGAGAGCTCTTGGGCATCCTCAGAAAGCTGAGTCCCTTCCGCTCACTTTTCCAAAGCTTTCCTTTTGCCCACAGCTCCTGAGTGACTATGTGCTTGGTGCCGGGTGTGCACTGGGCTTTTTGATTTGTCCAAGAGGGTCTTTGAATGAGTGCTTTTAAAGTCTC
Source organism: Aplodontia rufa (assembly GCA_004027875.1). Classification (NCBI taxonomy): domain Eukaryota; kingdom Metazoa; phylum Chordata; class Mammalia; order Rodentia; family Aplodontiidae; genus Aplodontia; species Aplodontia rufa. Next base: position 38,185 of record PVKS010008734.1, read on the forward strand.
AGGATGGACCTTTGACCTGAGAGCTTACAGTACACATCAGTGGCCTCTGGTCACATCAATCCCCCAGAAGCAAACTGCTAAGTCAAATGCTCTGGCCTCAGCTCCAGAAGGTTCTCTGTGTTTCATTAGCACTGCATTGCAACACCTCAAAGAAATGCTGGGTTTGCATTTATTCCGCCTCCCCTCTCCTACGCTTTAGGACTAACTTTTATGTTTCTGAGCTGTCATTTTGGAAAGAAAGAAAGCTGTCTGAACAAGTGTATATTTACAGTTTTAGTGACTTAATATATCTGCGCGAACTACCAGGAATGACTGTAGACTATCATTTGGGCTTTTTATGAAAGCTCCCATGGTCGATGCTGCAGAGTTGCAGTAGCTGGGAACTGGAGGAACCGTGCGGCTCCCTTTTCCTGCTGAACCCGCACCGGCAGTGTGTGCCTCTAGGTTCCCATGACGAATGGGGCCTCTCCAGGGTCCTTCTTTGACTCTCAAGACTGGGACGCTATTCCTGTCTGGCTTATCTATGGTAGAATGAAAGAAGACAATCCCAGTTAGAATAAATGTCTCCTAGAAAAGCAGACTTCAGCTGAAATATTTTAAATTTTAACACATTTCATATGTGTTCAAATAAACTATTAAAAAATGCACTCATCTGTGGAGGCTGGAACTAGATCCTGGCTGTTGAGAAAGGAGGTCTATTATCACATGTTAATCGGGATAAGTTGTAGTGTTATACAAGCTAATACATTTTTAGAAATGTTTTGGGAAGGGGAGGGGAGGGATAAGGGTGAGTAATTGGGGGGGCACTCTTGGTAAATCTAATCTTCAGATATTCATATGACGTTATTTCTTTAAAAACTTATATGATTGTGCAACAAATAAATTCCTCAATTAAAAAAATACACCTGCAGAGATATTCACATTAGAGCTCGGTTTTCTGCAGTACCAATAAACAAGTGGATGTCAACCTGTCCTACCCCCTGAAAATATTTAAACATTGCATAATTAATAATGCATTTCTGATCTAAACCTTTAAATGATCAGGGTCCTCTCGAAGACTATCTACACCACCTCCGTGTGCTAGGTGGCAAGACTCTAGCAGATTTTTTTTAACCTGTTGACCATCTTCTACCCCTTCTCCTTTTTTTTTTCTTTTAAGAGAGAAGGACAGTGAGAGAGAGAGAATCAATTTTTATTGAGTTTTTCACGTGGCTTTCATTGCTCTGACACTTAGTTGTGTATGTGGGTGCTGGGGTTTGAACCCGTGTACTTGCGCATGCCGGGCAAGTGCCGTAACTGCCGAGCCTCCACTCCAGCCCCCACCCCTTCTCCTATTTATTCTCTTTCCACCACTTTGGTTTTTTTCTCTTCCTTCTATAACTTTCTCTCTCTCCCGCAGATTCCATCTTTTTCCCTGAAAAATTCTGTATATTTAGTCTTCGGTTTAGTTTCTGATGCTTTCAAGAAAAAGAATGGGAAAACACTTCACATATCTAGCAAATAAATAATGTACTAAGAGCAAAGACCTCTCCGATACACTCCAGACGGCCACCTCTCCGCACCCCGGGCTTCCCAACTCGATGATTTAGTTGCTTTTCCACTTAGGCAGATGGTGCCGTTTTTTGCCGAATTCAGCATGTTTGTTGAACAATTTCTGGGAGCCAAAAGCCAACTCTCCTGCATTTCTGCTTGGTAAGGTTTGGTGGCCTTGGCGTGGGACGGGGCTGTTGATTCATCATCTTTAAGTTGGTGATAGATATGGAAGTGCCAGCCACAGCACTAGGCTGCCTTAGTAGAACCTCTGGGGGGAATCGGCCACCTCGGTGCCGTGGGAAATCCACAGAAAGGACAGATCCATCCTGAGAACCTCGCAGGAAGAATCAGAAACGGGGAGGTTTCAGATTCCATGCACCCGCATCAGCAAGAACCTGGAGCACTAGGTAGAGAACCTATTGTCCTGAGCCTGCTTCTGCTTCCTGGAGACCCGGCTCCAGTGCATCTTTAAATTCTAAATGATGGAGTCTTGAGTTGTGAACCCTGGGCCAATGCGAATCCCACAATTTTGTAGCAGAACTTAACATATTGTAACGCACAACATCACTCTGATGGCGAATGTTTTGTTCACATGCATGTATACAATTCTGTGTCCATGTACTTTTTCAATAAGAGTTTGGTTTTAATTCTGTCTTCCTTCGGTAAAAAATAAAGCCCTCCACGAGGGTAGCTTTGAGATCTTTAGCAAGAGTTATCTTGGGATAGATTAGTGCAAATTACAAATGAAAATTCCAGCCGCAGGAAATCCCTCCACCTGAAAGGGACTCACTTTTTCTGAGACAAAGGAAAAAAAATAGGCATCTATCAGGAGTTTTTAGAGCGGTGGTAGTGTTTTAGTCTCTCCCACCTAAACACCATGGTGTGCTCTACAAATATAATAGATACTCTGGTATTGATAATCATTTTCCGTGTAACATCTGTTTGTTGTTTTGGGGGACACTAAATGGTTAGATATATGATACTGAAATTGGGTGTGGTTGTGGTAAATATCGGGCTTTTTCTTCAGATACACATTTTTTGATTTAGAGAAAATGACATCTATTTGTTACCCTTCCACTAACATCCCTCATTCCCCAACTAGCATGTATATTAGTCAAGGCATCTTTTAAAAACACATTATTTTCATGCATATGGGATGGAAAGGGAAATAAAGAAAGGAATTCTGAAAGAGGTGCATTTAATTCTGCCCGATTTAAGTGTAAGTGGTACATCTTTCAGGCAATAATGCTATTCCTTTTCTTCTCCCATCGTGAATGTTTCCATCAATGAATTTCTTTAATGTTGATGATGGGTGATGCAGTTTGAGGGAATCTGGGTTTAGTCAGAAAATGCTTCAATAGAATGACCTAGCAGATGGGCCCCTTAACAATGCACGGAGACATCAAACCACCACAGACATTTGGTGCTTAGAATAATAAAAAGACTATAAAATTAGATTAGTTGAGTCTAATTTGGAATTGGTATATTCCCCATGCACCCTTGCCGCTCTTGGGCAGATAAAGCCTTGAGATTTAGCGCTGTGTCAGAGCAACTTCCAGTAAAAGGGAGACGAGGGAGAGGGGAAAAAGCATTCTGGGAGGTCGCGGAGGGCAGAGCAGTGACCTCCAATGATTTACAGGCCTTTAGCTTAATGAAATTGTTTCAGTGACATGACGGTAAGAGCTCATAATGGATTGGATGCCCTAATGTAATGAAATTACTCCCTTCTGCCTAAAAAAAAAAAAATGCACAATTAATATTTACTGAGACCTGACAGCCTTTGGTGCGCTCGCCTGTGTAGTTCTCTCAGACAGTCAGAGAGGAGAGACGGAGCAGCGTGGCAGACAGGCTGGCTCTGCACGAGCGCCTGGCGGGGACCAGCAGAGCCTGCGAGGGGGTGGAGGGACAGGCGCTCGGTGGCCGGCCACCGGTCCCTCGGCGCTGCCCCTGCTCAGCCTCACACTGCTGTCCCTTGCTTTTCCACAGGCAACTGGATAATAATCGCATCAGCTGCATCGAAGATGGAGCCTTCCGAGCGCTGCGCGATCTGGAGATCCTGTGAGTTGATTTTGCGATCGCTGCCGTGTGTGTGTGTGTGTGTGTGTGTGTGTGTGTCTGTGTGTGTCCGTCCATGTGAGGAAGAGAGAAGGGGAGTGTGTGTGTGTGTATGTGTGTGCAAGGGGCTCCATGTGGATGCTTTTCTGGATCTTCTGCTGCAGTGCTATTAAAATTGGGAATCGGGAGATCCCTCCTGGCTCACCTTGGCCAAAGTGCTTGCAGGCGGCAGAGTGTGATTTCTCACCTCCCACAAACTGGGGTTCCTGCTAATTAAGTCTCAATGGAGTTGTTGCACCCCCGATGCTTCCACCGTATTCGTTGCCGGGAGAGACAGATGGGCTGGATGGAGTCACCCCCAGCACCGACCAGCGCATTCAGGGAGAGTCAGAGTGTGGGCATAGGAGGAGAGAGGTTACAGGTCTGGGGCCAATGAGAGGGGTAGGCACCAGAGGGTCAGCTAGAATTACCCAGAACCAGAAAGGGATCTTAGCACAGAACCAAGGGGGGATGCCAAACACCTGGTAAAGTCCAGCCTTTGCCATCATTCCTGGTATCTCGCTTAAGGTTCAAATTCAAACTTTAATCAGTAACCTTAAAGTGGCAGGGGCAGGGGGAAGCTGAGAGGAGGTGCCACTTCCCTGTCATCCCACCCTGCGTGCCTTATCTAGAAAAAAATAGACAGTTGTCTCTGTGTCCTGGATTTCCTAGTGGTTTAACTAAGGAAACCTGGTTTCTGCAGGAAAAGTCAGCAAGGAGTCATCTTGGGGTCATTCAAACTAAAGTTAGATTGTGTAAGAAAACATTTTGATTGTTCTCACCACTCCAGCTGTCTCTGACTTGGGGAGCTTGGAGAGGAGCAATAAAGCATAGAAGAACTTGTGTCAGGAGACGTATGATTCAGTCCCAGTTCTGTCACTAATTAGCGGTGTGACCTTGGACAAGTCTCTCTGGCTCTTGGAGCCTCAGTTTTCTCACTTGTAAAAAAGATGTGGTTGGTTGCTCTATCTTGGAAATGACTTCCCTTTCCAAATTCTGCAAAAAAAAATATTGTGATGCTATATAATTCTAGACAGTGAATGATAAGAGATTAGGATTTGTTGAGCATCCTTTGAAAATAAGAAAAAAAAATTACATAGTCACAGGTTACCTGTGTCTGATTCCAGCAGAACGAATGAATGCCAAATCAATCAATGAATGAATGTATTTAAATGTCCCTTTGTGCATAAGGGAAAGAGTATGAGCTTCTCCTTTCACCTTCCTGTTCCCAGCCCAGAAGATGCTCGCAATGGGTTAGAAATCACCCTGTCGAGAGGAAGGTGATTCCAAGAGGAATCACAGGGCGGGAGGAAAGGGGGCTTGCTGGTGCTGCAAGCTATTGGAAATCGGATGAGAGCCGAGAATTCCCCGTACAGAACAGGCAGGACCCACAGCTGGGGGAGATCGGTGTCATTCCTAAGATGGATGGTCTCTTCTCACCCAAACTCTGACCCCAGAACCGGCAACAAATGCATGTCTGCAAGGGAGAGTGTGCCAGCCCAAATTTAGTGTCCTTGGACTTCTCGGGAGGCTGGGGCTGAGAAGGGTAGGCATGCTTTCCCCCTGCCTGCAAAAAGCCTTTGTAGAAAGGACAGCTAGGAACGCACCACCTTTCACCTCCCCTTCCAGAGAGAACAGGAAAGATGAGAAAATTCCTTGGGAAGAGACGAGGAAATGGAAGTCACCAGCTTCCACAAACAGCTGTGAAAAGACCTGTCAGCCCCAGGGAGGTTTCTCTGTGCCCTTCAGGATGGCTGTGTGGGGGAGAGGAACAAGCTTCACCCAGGCACACCTGGATGTGGAATCCTGGAAGCAATGTGACCTGGATCAAGCTTCCTAACCTTTCTGAATCTTCTTCCTCAGCTTTGAGAGGCAATGACTTATGCACTACAGGAGGGGACTCTTTAAATGTTGTCCTTCCACTCCCAAACTTTCTCCCCGCCTTGCCCTCACCCCCATCAAAACCCTGCCCAAAACAAAATTAAATAGCTCCTCTCTAATCAGATGTTTGCTAGTTAAAAACATTTGTACCCGAATACACCAGGTATTTCCGGGCTAAAGCTTAGACGCTGATGACAAGTTAATAACAAAAGTTCTCATTCCACATCATTGCAAAAAGCCCACAGGATCTGATTAGTTTATCTTCTCAATTCCAAACAAAGCCAGATCAATAGCTTTGTTTTAAAGATGCTCGCATTTGGCTTCTCACGGTTAAGTACTTAAAATTAATCATAATCAGTTATTCCATGGGTTTTTAATTTCCAGCAGAAGCACACGGCTTTGGAACCATCCGTCTTAATGGTTAGCCATTCTGAAATCGGCTGGGGCTGACATCTCAATTTAAAGAGCTCCCCCCGCCCTCACTGCCCCAGACCTTCCAAGTCTCATCTGCACATTGACATTTTATAATGCTTCTCTGTAATCACAATTTAGGCACCATAAAGAATCTTAGCAATGAAATAATAAATAGGAACTAAGGGAGAGCATCACACATTAGCTTAATAAATTTTCAGAGAGCAAGAGAAGTAATTCAGAATACCCCATTCACAGAAAGGTCGTTTTAAAGTATCTGAAGTTTAAAAGCTTGCAGATTAAAAAGACAAACTGTAATAGTTCAGGTGTGCTTACTCTCTGACATTAGGGAGTGTGGAGTAGAAAACACGGGCTGACTCATGGTTATCTATGGATTGCTCTCCAAATCAGCTTAAGGAAAGTTTGCAGATGTGGACTGCTAGTGGAAATTATTTGGCACATGATAACCCCGTTATTCTGTCCTTCCTGTGCCTGGAAATATCATAAAGCATACTTCCATCAAGGGCAAGGTCAGTCACTGGTTATGTTGAGCTAGAACTTAGGGAGGGAGTCTGGGTGAGAGAATGAACTGGTGTAAGGTTGGAAGGATGGTAAGTTGCCTACCTGGGCAATGGGGGAATGCCCAGCTCAGAGTGAAGTGGACAACGAAAAGAGCTTCCACCCCTTTCCCAGGCAACTAGGAAAAGGAAGAAAGAAGGGATAGGGTGAGATGTCCCAAGGTTTCTGTGACATTGCGGGAGAGGAAGGACAAGGGAAATAGACAGCAAGCAGCTACTCGTGTCCAACACCCAAGTCAATGCTTGCACATGCGCACTGCTCCGAAGCCTAGGAACCCCGTGGGGCCATTGCTGCCACCCCCTTCTTGTAAGCAGGAGCTCATCTCAAAGAAACCGAGTAACTGCTCACCTAATAGGCGGCTCAGCCCATGTGATTAACCATTGTACGAAGACGCCTGTTTGGTCAGCGTGGCCAAAGCCATTATGGGGCTGGGCTCCCCTGAGGTGTGGTCAGCATATGCTGGATGCAGGGTGAACTGGCCCCCAAGATCTGAGCTGGGCAAGCTACTACCAGTGCCTCATGTCGGGGGCCCCACAACCCTAAAATTGACCTGTCATTCCCTTTACACAGTGAGCAGAAGGTAGGTCAATCTTGCAGGGGAAGAAAATCGTCCTGCTTCGGCACTGTGTCACATCGTTCTTGGAGATGATTTAGTCTGACTTCTTGCCGTTACCAGTTGACTTTGACACTTAATAGTTGGGGAACTCTGCTTTCCAGAACCCCCCAAAATCCAGCATTGACTCTGTGGCATTTATGATTCTTAATTGAGGGTCCCAGGCTTCTGAGTCAGACCCCTTTGGTCACCCAGATGATTGCCCTTTGGTTTCCACCTGTTCTAAACGTTTTATGATTCACATGCTAGGTTTCCTCCAAATCACACTTCTGCTCCTTCGCATGCTCAAGACTGCCTTCCCAACTTTGTGCAGTTGGGAATCAGAGTGCTGGTGCTCCGAGCTGTGGGTTTCTAGCCCCTGCCAGCTAAGCTGGGAACAGCCAGGCGTTTCAACAGTACACCAGCCACCTCCCTACTAGGTACAACACTGTGGGGGAGAAGGTACTTAAATGAAAAAAAAAAAAAAAAGCACATGGACAAATGAAACAAAAATGGGAAAACCTAGTTAATGAAATATGTAATTAAAATTTTTCAGTAGTATTGCAGAAGAACAAAAGATATTTTTAGTCATTGTCTCCTGACTAAATATAGCAAATCAGAAGCTCAGTAGATATGTTGTCAAAAATGCCAGACCCACCAGTGTTCCCCCTCATTTGTGAGGCTGGAGCTAAACCCAGGCTTGGGGGAAAGGTAGTCAAACTCATATATTGGACCCACCAAGGGCACAGCAACATGTAATCTAGGACAACCACAGACAAGTAGGTGAGGGAGGGAAGATAGGGAGGGATCTAGGGAGACAATCAACAATGTAGCATACTCTTTACTCCTAATTCGAGAAGCCAATAATATTTATGCAATCATTTAATTCTGGAAAATTCACAATCTTATATATAGACAGATAGATAGACATTTCTATCTGGTATAGGGGTGTAATATAGAAGAATCAAGATTCTAGGGTGTGGGAAATGGGGTAACTATGGTTTAGAATCAAATGCATATCATATTGTTATTTTATATGCATTTATGATTGTACAACTCAGCTCCTTAATAAAAAAATAGATTTAAAAAATGCCAGAGCCAGGATGCCAGGAACGTGTCCTGCAAATACTACTCCCTGAGAGTGGTCTGCCAGGAACAAATCCCTGGAACCAGCTAAATTTCATATAGACCCAACAGATTTGTAGATAGCCACTGTTTTGAAGGTCTCACACCATTTATGTCACTTGCCAATTAGGGAAGTTCAATGACATCACCTTTGGTGTCTCCAGAATGACCTTTTATTGTTCAGATAAGGACAGAGGAGGGTCAGGACTGGAGGGAGACACTTTCCTTACACTCTGTGCCTTGCTGGGCTCTCCCAATCTGCCTGGCCTTGCTGGACCTGTCCAATGTCAATATCAAGTTGGTGGCAGCAGAGAGACCAGAATCTGGGACTCCAGACTCCTGATCCCACAGTCTTTTCCCATGGTGGGCGTCTCCATGCAATTCTGCTGTTGAGAAGGAACTCCCTGGTGAGACAGGGGATCCCAAGCACCCACAGTTCAGTTTTTTATACTGTTTAGGAGGTTGGGGGAGAGCAAACATGTGTGTGTGAAAGAATCAAGGGATGATCCAGCTTTCTGCTTCCTTAAAACCAAAGGTTGCAAACCAGACAAAGGACCAACCATAGCCCATAATGTACCCACAGATGAGACTGATTTTTTTCTTGGCCTGTGAAAAGGGTTTTTTTAAATTGAAATTAGCATTTCTCATTTAAAATTTGGGACCACTTACATAAAAAAATCCAGATTTCCCATTTCTCTCAAAACCCCAAAGCACTGGCAACCCTGGGACCACAGTTCCCTGTTACGGCAGTCAGTGAGGCCAAGGAGCAGCTGCTCTCCATAGACGGCATCTATAGACTCCTCTTTGCCACTGACCCCTCCTCATTTAAGCTCACTGCCAGCCCAGGGAACCTCTGCTCGAATCAGGAAGCAAGGACACACTGTGTGCACCCAGCCACTTGTCAGAATAGTTGAGTGGCTGCACGGAGACAGCTAAGCCACACAGAGTCCAAGACTCCCAACACCGAGTGAAGACACCCCAGAGGCAATAAGGAATGGGTCGTGACTCAGTTTCTGGAAAGTTCTTCCCCAAAGTTAAGCTACCCTCCAGGTGCCCTTCAGTTTTAAAATGGTCACAATTAGGTTTATGCATAGAAAAGTGACATGTAAGAGATAAACCAGGTTCCAAATCTGCATTGTCAGTGCTGCCCCTCTGTCCTACAGCAGACACGGTACACTGAGCAGCACCCGCTCGGCCCACCTAGAGCGGAGAGATCCGAGTTAAAGCAGTGGTGGAACTAGCCAGACTTGTGGGATAGTTGTGATTGACCACGTCCAGCTTGGCACATGATACTGCCCAACCCTGTGTAACACAGGTACAAAGAAGGGTAAGTGCAGACGAAAACCCTCTTCTGATGTAAGCGGCCAGTTCAAATAAGTTGACCATGGTGCTGTGCCCGAGCAAGGGTGGCTCCCTCTGCTGGAGGAGAGCCCATGGCCTGGCTGGAGGGCACCATATGTTAGGACAGTCAGGGACACTGTCAGTCCAGCTTAGAGTTGAATGAATAAAGTTTAATGCAAATAGCAATCTCTCTTCCACCTTAACCAAGCCTCTTCTCGATGTGGAACCAGATCCTGTAATTAACGAAAAAAAAAATCACAATGATGTGATGATAATAGATCACCGTGCAGTGATATAATAATTACCAGTTATTTCCCAGTAGCTTTCCCACCTCCATGTGTGGGTCTCCACTGCTTTCGAACCTACCTCCACATCTGGGCAACCTCCAGGCATTGTGGAAGCACAGCATCTTATCTAAATCCTAGCAGTAGTGTTTCAAGGTAGACTCTTGTTCTCATGTTACCAGTGAGGAGACGGACTGAGGCTCCGAGAACGAGATCAACACCTGCAGGTTGAAGGGACTCTGCTTCCAGTTCCCAAATTCAGTTCTGCCTGAAATCTGAGCCCTTATACTTACCCATGTTGCTATAAGAAGTTAGGTATATATGGTTTTATATACATATGTAATTACACACACACACACACAAAGAACACACATTCCATAGAAGTCAGTTTGTGTACATGTGAGGTTTCAGGCTGCAGTGAACGCCCAGAATAATTCAGGGTGCATAGATTTTTTTTATTGGAATATTATCGATAGGGTTCTCAGATCTAAAACTTAAAGCTCAGCTTTCTAGCATTATGGGCAGCTTCGCAAGCCTGCTGCAGAGGCAGAGGAACAACCCAGGCTGAGCTTGAGGTATTTAAGGTGCTTCCACAGATCTGGCCGCTAGTCCGGCAGCACCAGACTTGGTGGTCAGGGTTCATTTCCTTGCTGAAAAATGGAAGCGCTCACCCTCACCCTGCAGGCCAGTTGTGTGCACGAAAGGAGATACCATTGGCCTGTGCCTAGCAGCCAGTGCCCACTCTGGGCGCACATGGGAGTTATGGTTGGCAAATACATCTCACACAGCCTGGCACATAGTAGGTGGTCAGTTAAAGCCCACAGTAAAAGTTATTAACTGAATGGAAGCCCACTCCACCCTAGTCCCTCTAGATTCTCTGTTATGTTTTGGTCCTGACCAGAATTAAAGTCGTAGTCCTCCCAGAGCTGCTTTCAGTGATTCACCACCATGTCCCACCCTTCACATTATCTTTGATTTTGTATTTCTCCAGCTAAGTGGTTTTTCTTTTTTTCTTCGTAATAATGAGCAAAATCAGAGCAATAGTGAAAATCTGTGTATTCTAACAGACAAGATTCGTTTTCATTTATTTATAAAATGCTTCATTCGCCTGGTTTTCTCCAGGAGCTGCAAACATTTTATTGGTTTCAACAGTCTTCAGAATCAGGGTGTTTAGTCACAAAATCGTTTTGAATATAGAACTGTCATTGCTTAATGAAAGTCTTAAAATATCCCGGAATACAATTTTTTGTTGTTGTTGGTACTTTGCTGCAAATTGTGATTTGATCAGACAATCAGGATTAAATCGCGCTTTGCGGAAAGCACCTTCCATTCAGCCCCAGAGAACTGGCCAAAGGACTGGGTTTGCTCTGCACACTTGTGCTACACAACACACCAGGGTCCCCTGCACTGAATTTGATGATAGTTATCCTCTTAAAATGACTAGTTGGGTTTTGAGAATAGCACCTTAGGGAGAAAGCAAAAATTACTTTGAAATCTAAAATCACTTTTTCCCATTTAAATAAGCGGAACTTTAACCTCTAAAGTACCCATAATCTGAGGGTACCTTGTGATTTCATGTCCCTGCTAACCGAAGGCTACTTTAGTCTCTGAAGTTAAAAACGTGTTGGTGTACGGTCCTGGGAAAGAGGGTGTGGCAGAGATCATTGACCTGTTCTTCAGCAACAAAGGTCCTAGAATCAACGAACCTCCTGCTAACTTCTCCTTCGTGTGGTACTTAGAAGAGTGGGGTTGTGCAGGTCTTGCTGTCCCCAGGGACCATAGACCTCAGTCACCCAGTCTCTGGGCTGAAATTCTGACTTGACAAACTTGATTTGGGAGTAACCTTCTGGTTTGTCTTGTACCACTGAAAACAAAATGGAAAAAATAGCTGTGTATCTTTGAAAAGATAGTCCTGAGAGTATTTCCCCAGGGGCAAGCAGTGGGGAAATGCCATGAAGTCACCAAAAGTATAGGTAGGTCCATTCACTGTGAGAAGGTGGATCTGGCCCATCAAGAAAGGGACTCCTGCCCCAGCTCATTCTGTGCTCTCACATCCCCTCAAGGGCCAGCAGCTGTCTCTGGAGGATAGGATGTGACTGTGTTCATGGGAGGCATGTTGGCCCTTTGGGCTTTCCAAGCCAGGGAGCCCTGTTCCCTTGAACAGCCAAACCTGCTCACGGTGACTGTGGCCAACTCCCACCAGGAAGCTGGAAATGAGAGGGCTCAGCTTACCTGAGGCAAGAATCCGTTCCTCTGCATACCTGGGTCCTAAAAGCCAAGCTCAGGGAACTCAAGCAAAAAAATAGGCTCCCCCTTCCAAGTGGCTTTATGGAAGGAAGGATGGCAGGAGCGAGGTGACAGAGAGACAGAGCTGGGGAGATTGGAGTGGCATTCTGGCTTTTCCCTGATTTTCCATTTCCTATCTTTTTAAATAAAGAGGGACAGTGCGAGAGAGAGAGAAAGACAGAATCAATTTTATTTAGTTTCGCATGTGGCCTTCGTTGCTCCCACACTTTGTTGTGTACGTGGTGCTGGGGTTTGAACCCGCGGACTTGTGCATTCCAGGCAAGCGCCATAACCTCTGAGCCACTGCTCCAGCCCTCCGTTTCCTATCTTTGAAGTAAGGAAGGAGTACAGGAAGAAGGAAGGAGGGAGGACAAAGGGAACAGAGATTGCAAGGCTCCTCAGCCATATTTGCACTTGTCAGCCTTATCACAGAAAAGCTTTAGCAGCCTTGTTCTTTCCGCTTACAGTTAAATCAGAGGGCCCCAACCACTGGCCCATGTTCCAGTGAATGAAGCCTGCAGATAAGAGGTATTATCTTTATTTTTTGGTCCTTCCAGTTTAAAAAGAAAATAGAAGCTACTGTCAACATTAAAAGCTCAGTGATTTTATGTAAAAGTAGAAGTAGTTCAACTTCCACTGAGTGACAACCTTGACCTGCGTGTGGCTATCATCCTGCCCAGCAGGACCCTCCAATAGAACTTTCTGGGATAAAAGAGCTGTGTATCTGTGCTGTCTAGTATGGTAGCTGCCAGCTATATTTGAGGCGGGCACTTGCAAAACTGAGAGATTGAATTTTTTAAATCTTATTTCATTTTAATTCATCTAAATTTAAATAGCCACATTTAGCTCACAGCCACCTCATTGGACAATATGTGCTCAGCGCTGAGTGGCCAGTGCACCATTGGGACAGGGCACGCCCTCTGCAAATCTCCGTGGTTCTCCCCAGGCCTGCCTCTCTGTTTGTCCCGCCTCTCCTGCCACTGTGCATCTAGTAAGAAGCAGAATGTTTAAGTGAGTATTTTCTAAAAGTAAATGCATTGAAATGCTGCCGCTCTCCTCCCCCTCTGCCCTGCCCCTTCCTCTATCTTATTTATACATCTAGATTTACCCACAAAAGACCCATTTTCATTGAAACCCAGGATTGTGATTATTAAAACCATCTTCCACCAAAGCCAAACTCTTTCTGCATGAATTAGTTTCCTGATCCCCATGGTTCACTCCACTCAGTTACTTCCTCAAAGTCAACTGGGTGGGAAGATCACTCCCATGGCTGGACCTGTCTCATCTCCACAGACAAGCTGGAAATGGGCCCCAGTTAAGGAAGCCAGCCCTCCGACCCCCCACACGCTGAGCCAGGTAGCCGCGTATAGACAAAGAAAGGAGTGGCCCGTAGCTAACTATTTTCACATGCTGCACACTGGGAGCCTGTTGTAACTTGGGGAATTTGGCCAGCTGTCCTTCCTTCATGCAGAGCTGGGCAAATCTGGGCATCAATGACCGTTTCACTGGCATTTGGAAAACTCCTTCCAACCAAGCACCAACCCTCTGGAATCAGAGAACGAAATGTGGACTGGAAAGACCTAGAGGTGGAGTGTCCCCACCACTTCATTTTAAAAGAAAGAAACTCCCAGAAAGGTTAAGTGATTTGCCCATAACCGTAGGAAAATTTCATGGAAGAACCAAGCCAGAAAACAGGTCTTTCAGCTTTTTATCTAATACTCTTTATTGCTGTCTGCCTTTCCTCTGTATTAGCAGTCAGGAAACAAAGATTAGTGAGGCCAGCCTTTATGTCCCGTCTGTGCCATCAGCCCTTAATCCCCAGTGTTTTGTCAAAGGGAACATTTTGCATTCAGCCTGGGGACAACACCCTCCATTTATAAGGCCTTCCAGCATTGGGAGATGACCACTGAGGTGCCCTGACAGGCCTCTGCCCTGTCAGAGGGTAAGCTTGGCCTCGCCACAGCATTGACTGCCCAGCTACCAGGGATGATTAGACACACAACAGGTAAGCCCTGAGGGCCCCTGCCTGCTTATGAGCCCTGAGAGGCTGGGGGACGAGTTGCACCCAGCTCCTTCTACGAGTCCTCCCTTGCCAGTGTCAGAGGGCAAAAGCAGGAGCTCCCTGGCATCTCAGCCCGAGAGCAGAGCCACGCGCGCACCCTGAGCAGTGTGTGCAGCCCTGATGCGGCTGTTCTGAACTCTGCAGAACCAGCGCCGTAAATGTGCAGTCACAGAACGGGTGAGTGGCGTGCAGAATCGGGAGGACTGCGCACCTGCCTGGAGGGACAGACTTCCCTCATGCACAGGCTTCTCAGGGCCCTTTGTCCCCAAGGAATGATAGTAGAGGGGGCAGCTAGGGGATGATTTCCGATTGCTTACAGATGTTTGATTTGCATAGTGGACTCCTGAAGCGCAGCTCAGCCAGCAGCTGCCCTTTAGGCCGTGCAGTGCAAAGGGAGGTTGTAACCACACCTTGCCAGAATGCAGCCAGAACGCTTTGATTTTCTTCATGTATTTAATATCCTGATTCAGATGGTTAATTCATTTGGTTCAGAGCACCAAAAAATGCCCCTACCAGCCCAATCTATATCCAGGTGTTTCATTTGTGGGTTTTTGTTTAAGGTGATTTTGTTTCCAATATTAAAAAACTAGGAGACTTCCTATGAAAATTCTAGATGTCTCACTTTCACCTTTAAAAAAATAAAAAGGAAGAACTGGCCACACCAAGCCCACATTCCAGCTTAGCACAATTTCTATCAATGAGAAGTGACCAGCCTGTTCAGAAAGGCTGTTCACTAGGACCCTGCACAGCCCACGGCTGTGACAAGACTCACTCTGTAGACAATTGAGTCTGCGCCCCTGGATCAGCCCAGAAAGCTTTTTAGAGTAGAAAAATATTTCCACTCAAAAGATGCCAAAAACATGACCCTTCATACTTTGAAACACACCAAACCATTCAGTAAATATTTATCGAGTCTCCGTGCGTGCCACGCATTGGGCCAGGCTCTGCCTAAACAAAGCGGAAAACAGACTTTCTGTCCTCGTTCCGACAGTGTCTCATGCTGGGCACTGGCGTGAGTGTTACTGAGCATTTTAAAGCCTGGCCCTCTTTCTTCTCTTACTGGGCGAAGCACACCAGAGCTGAGGTGGAAATGGTCCATTTCCTTCCTTAATGACAAGCTCACTTGTCCAGTCGCACAAGCTGGGGGTCACTGGTTGATCCATTACAGGTATCTTGGTGTGATGGCAGCTACCCCATTTCTTTCTTTTTTTTTTTTTAAGAGAGGGACAGTGAGAGAGAGAGAAAAAGAGAGAAACAATTTTTATTTAGTTTTTCATGCAGCTTTCATTGCTCCAAGACTTCCTTGTGTACGTGGTGCTGGGGTTTGAACTCGTGTACTTGCACATGCCAGGCGAGCACTGTAACTGCTGAGCTCCAACCCCCAGCCACCCGTCTCTAATAGCATAGCAGACAAGATTGCCCGGGATCCCACCCTGTAGACAGCGAAATAGAATCGGGAAGTCAAGGCCCTCTCTTTCGCACTGACGTTTAGGAGTGGGTCACAGTTAGTTGTCTGAAGGCCACTGAATCTTCTGAGTCATCTCTAGGCACTCGACATGACCGTCTCCAGGGATAAGAACTTCTTCCAAGTCAGGGTGCATAGAGACACTGGAACGTCACGGATGCTTATGCATTTGCGGTCTGCACCATGGTGGGATTGAGGATTCATCTTCCTCTCATGATCTCCCACAAACAATTTTTGGAAGCATCATTTTTCTTTCTCTCTCTTAATACCAAGGCTCTGCTCAGTGGGTGGAGACAGATTTGCGCCTGTCATCATGTGAATATATAATGAAGGGAGAGTGGAAGACAAGCCCTTTTGTTAAGGAATCCATATCATCAAAAGCCCAAATTGGCGGCTGGTTGTTTTTATTTATTTCTGTAGGTTTTACATGACACCTGGAGGCCGTTTAAAACGTTACTTGGCAGCGAGAGCTTTGTGTTTAAAAATAACGCTCACCCAATGCCAAATCACTGTAGAGTTGGGTACAAATATTGAGACAAAAACCCCAGCTGTTATTGCTTGGCTGCTAATTTGAGGTGTCAGACGAGAGCCCGATTGCTATCCGTCAGTGGCTAAGGCCCCTCGCGAGGTCGTTATGTTTCCTAACGGTGGAGAGTAATGGACTAATCAGTGCGGCCTCGCTTGTTTTCATTACGTGCCCACACAATAGTTATGAGCTTTAATTTAAACGGTCCACAGGGAGATCAAGGAACTCCGTAATGTGCAGCACCCAGGACCCTTGGGGAGAGCAGGTAATGGATGAGGGGTGGCTTCCCACCCTTGTTTCTCCCTCCTCCTGCCTCACCTGCACTAGGAGACCCATTTTGCCTGCTCCAAACAGGCAAAAGATGGACTTTGCTTAAGAAGCACATCTGTACTCTTGTTTCTTCAACATATTCTTAAAAATTCCAATGACCCATCCAACAGCAAGGGCCACAAAGATTTCAACAAACAAGTTGACTTGTTGGCTAAACCTTGACCTTAGAAGACTTGGAGACATAGTTGTCCTTTCTTCTGTGTGGTCTCTGCCACCACCCTGGATGCCTATGCTAGGTCTTCCTGCTCTTGGCATGGGAAGGGGGTTGTGGGATGCCGCTGGTTCCAAGCAGGCTGAGCAGCAAGGCCAATGCCACCATCCCTGCCACATCAGAGACAGTGAAGGCCGAGTCCACCCCAAACCCACCTTGGGAAGACAAGAAACTGGGCAGCCAACATCAGTCTGAAGCAATTCTTTAAGAGGCAGTTTTGTGTAATGCTTAAAAATGTAGGTCTGGAGTCAGGCACAGTGACTCACACCTGTAATCCCAGTGGCTTAGGAGGGTGAAGCAGGAGGATTGCAAGTTCAAGACCAACCTCAGCAATTTAGTGAGGCCCTAATAAGCAACTTAGGGAGACCCTATCTCAAAGTAAAAAATAAAAAGGTTTGGCAATGTGGCTCCATGGTTAAGCATCCCTGGGTTTAAAAAATGAAAGAAGAGAAAATCAAAGGTCCTGGTACCACACCTTCTGGCTTTGCATATGGTCTGTACAACTTCTTAGCAGTTTAATCTGAGCAGAGTTCATTAATCTTCCTGAGCTTCCAAGAGGAAATAACAATAGAATCTTAGGATTGCAGGGAGAATTAAATGAGATATGTGTGAAAAGTGCCAAGCCAAATGCTGGCACCTAAGGACAGCCCCAACGACCAGAAGCATCCTCACTTTCCCTTCTCGTGCCCAGTCTGAGCCAAGCAAGAAGTAGGGACAGCAGGGAGTCCCCACCCCCATTAGGGTCACACACTGCTGGGACCCCTCTGTGCTTTTGTCACCTGGGCCAGCAGTTTAGATGTTTCCCTGCAGGTACTGCCACCGCAGACACCCAGGTGCACTTCAGAAATGACTCTACTTGAGATGTGTCCTGTCCTCTGAATCCAGTACAGGAGCTGGAGGTGATTCTGTTTGGGGGTTGGAGTATTAGCCTTGGATGCCACATGTGCAATGTCAGAACACCTCGGGACTCACTTTAAAAAGACATCCCATGGCCACGGCTGCTGACGACTCACTGAGTCTTCTTGGGGTCTGTCAAGGAGGAAGCCACCTTGCCTAGCTAGCCTTAGGGGGAGCGTGTCCTGCCTCGAGACAGGAAGTGAGTAGGCTGGTCTGTTGAAAGTGTCCATCTGACCCAAGGAGTCTGGGTCCTCACTGTGTGGGGGAAGACGAGGAGTCCCAAGAACCCCTCGGAAGGTTGGCACCCTGGGAAGCTGCACCGGCACTCATGGCAGATGCCTGCGTTTGCAATTATGTGATACATGCTCACTGATAATATCGTTGCATTAGAGCAATTACATGGTGTTATGGACACACAACACGCAGATTACACCCAGAGCCAAGAAAGCACAGTGATAAAGCGATGGCCTAATTGGAGGAGACAGAGGGAAATGTCAGCCTCATTACGGTTGCCAGGGTGGCGTGGCTGTAGCTGGTCATAGCTCCTCCAGATCAAAGATGGCTGCCTCAGGTGATGAAGAGAGAGCCACACCTTGGCGCTCAGCAGAGAGCAACGGAGATGGGGGCAGAAGCCAGGTAGAGCTCTGCAAGGGTTCCTGCCATTTCAGGCTCAAACATGCTGCTGACCAGGAAGACACCATGCCTGCAAGAAGGGCTTGGGTTCCACCTGCAGCAGGGCATCCTCTCTGCTCTCGTCCACACTGCTGGAAAGAGACTTTTCTAGCCATTTCCTTGGTTTAGAGGATTTCAGACATGAGCATCCTATGGGTGGCTCATTGAAATCCACAAGGCTGGGGCCCTCTGAGGCAGGGGTCTGGGTGGCACCTGAGAGCATGCATCTCTGGCAAATTCCCAGATGATGCTGCAGGTCTGGGGAACCCACTTAGAGCACCACGGCCCAAGTTCACTCTACACCCAACCCAGTGTGAATTCGCTGGCCCTCTCATACCAGCTCTGATTCCGTCACGCTATTGCAGGTTGTGGACACGGTGGGGCCTGTCTTCCAAGGTGGGAGCTTGGTGTGGGGGCTACGGGTGCGGATTTTAGAGTTTTGTCAGCTTGCTTTAGAAAGCTAGCATGGCTACTTAACACATGAAGTTTCCTGAAAATGTGTTTGGCTTTTTTAGTTCATTTGTCATATTTAAGTTTTGTTTTTTTTTTTTTAGAGAGAGGAACTATGAGAGAGAAAGAGAGAGAGCATGAATCAATTTTATTTAGCTTTTCATCCGCTTTTTGTGGCATTGACACTTTGTTGTGTACATGGTGCAGGGGTTCGAATCCGGGTCCTCGCACATGCCAGGCAAGTGCCGTAACCACTGAGCCACCGCTCCAGCCCTGTCTTTAAGCTTTGAAAGCCTCCAATGATGTCTGCTTGTCTCTCCGCATATTGTGCTTACTCCCTGGCGAAGGCAGGACTCCAACAGCCCAGCTCTAGATCAGCCAACATTTCCTATAAGAAGTCAGGTA
The DNA here is from genome assembly GCA_004027875.1 of Aplodontia rufa. Classification (NCBI taxonomy): domain Eukaryota; kingdom Metazoa; phylum Chordata; class Mammalia; order Rodentia; family Aplodontiidae; genus Aplodontia; species Aplodontia rufa. The sequence goes on from PVKS010008734.1 coordinate 57,329, forward strand.
GTAGAAGTCTTAGGCTTTGTGATCTCTGTTATAACTACTCGGCCACTGTCACGCAAAAGCAGCCACAGACAGTATGGAAACGAATGGGTAAAGCTTCATTGACAGAAGCAGGCTGCACGGTCCAGGGTCTGTCCTGGTGCTGAGCGTTATCTGCACCGCCTCCTCACACGTTCATCAGGGCTGGGGACCCCTTGCCTTGCCGCAGCACTCACGCGTTCCGCTGAGCAACTTGAGCAAGCAAAACTCTCCAGGACACTAAGGTTCTGTGTGTGCACTGTAGGAACAATGGCAAGTACAGTAACTCTTAGCGGCCTGGGAAATAGTTGGCCCGCCCTTTCTAGCACTAGCAATCGAGAGAGTGGACCCATAGGCAGGAGTAGCACTGGCCTCGTAGACCATTTTACAATGGGAAATAATCACTTTTCATGAGGCATTTTTGTTCCAGTCGTGATGAGACAAAGGGCCACTGGGCAGTCTACGGGTCAAACTTAGCCTCATGGAGATACGATATTTATAAACAACAAGAACTTTATAAGAGAGGAAGGGGAGGTAGGTTGCTATCTTTTAAATCCATGGGGAGGAGATTTGACTCTATTTCTAGTTAATGCTGAAATGCCCATTCTGTACCTTGTGATGAGACAAAAAGGCTGCTAGACAGTCTTGAAATTTACAGAATTAATTTGACCCTGAACTTGAGCTTGAAACCCAATGGAAAATGCTGAATGAGGAGTATTTGCTTAGGGAAAACCTTCCAACGACTGCCCGGATAATTTGGAAGGGAAGCATATTTTCTCCAAATATCTCCAAATGAGCAGAATGAGGTTAAAGGTAAACTCTGAAACTGGCAAAACTCCCCCCGAGGAGGAAGGGAAATAAGATGAGGTTGACGAGGTCACCGTAGCTTAGCAGGGGCGAGCGATCCATGGGAGCAGCAGGCCTAGTGTCACTTGGTGTCACTTTGGAGCAAGCATTTCTTCTCTTGGCTAATTCCCAGCGAGGTTTATAAAGGAGAGGCAACAGAATGGCTCACGCAGGTGTTTCTAGCTCTGTGTGCCAGGATGGAAATGACAGGGAAGATTCCCGACTGGAGTGACAAGCTTGTCCTGGAAGCAGGAGAGGGCAGGCATTCAGGGGAAGGTGTAGAGAGAACCACGAGTCCTGCGCACCAGGAGCCTCAGCCTCAAATTGCTCATCTGCAAAAGGGGGACGGTCACCTACATCAGAGGTGACGAGAATCGAATGAGAGCAAGTGCTGAACTACACAGGACTGATAGAGCGCAAGCTGCCAGGATGGTGGTTAGTGGTGGCTGAAAGCTGGCTGAGGCAGGGCCATGTGCTAAGTGTTGCGCTTGCCTTTTGTCAAGGTGCAGAGGTCAGCTGAGCAACGGGTCCCAAACATGCCCAGGTCTTCATCCCAGGAGCTATGAATATTATGTTAAATGGCAAAAGGGCCCTTGCCCTCTATGTAAGAGGGATCAGGAGGTCACAGTGAGCTCCCAAGAGGAAGAGGTGACCCAAGAAGGGAATGTGGGTGCAAAAGGAAGGCTGCGAGAGAACAAGCTTAAGCCACTAAATTCATGGTCCTCTGTTACAGCCACAACAGGAAATGGATGCAACCTCGTTCCTGGAGTGAGGCTGGCTTAGATTCAAATCTCGGCTCCAACACTTGCTTCATCCATGGAATGGAGTAACAGCAGTCCCCTCCTTGTGAGGGGACTTGGCACACAAGTCCCCTCACAAGTGTGGTGCTGTTAGTGGTGGTGGTGACTGTTAGTATCATCTCATTTAAGTGCCTTTAACGCTCTGTGAGCTCAGTGCTGCTGTCATCTCCCTGTTACAAGGAGGAAACTGAGATGAAGGGAGTCACAGGCTGGGAGCGGCAGAGCCAGAATCTAATCCAGGAGCCATGCTCCTCTGCACTGGGGTTGTGCCACCTCCTCCTCTGAATGCCAGCTGCTGGGACACCAGAACCAGAAAGAGCCAATGCTCTTATTCATGGGCAAAAGCTTCCCAGGCTAGAAATAAAGTAAATGCATATTTCTTAGGGAAGCAACAACTGTAGCTGCGAGGAAGATCAGCGTCTAAAAGGTTAGCCACCCTCTGACATGTCTGGGTTGGCCAGCCCCAAGCAGCAAATCATGAAAGTCTGAATACTGTGTTTAGTCATTTTGGTTCTGGAATAATTGCTATTATCGTAAATGTTTTATAGCTCTCATTATGGCTCACATTTAAATATCAGTGTAGTAATACATTAATAAGTCATCACTGCCGGACTGCCCAACGCAGTTCCAGCGGAAGCCCATGTATAACTGCTGTATATTCAGCTAATTAGGACTGGGCTGTGGACTCCACCTGACGTGAGGGGCGTGGTCCAAAAGAAGCCCCTTCCCTGCCAAGGGTTCTTGCTCCCTGCCTTTGAGAGACAAGGGGATGCTCTGATTTTTGTCTGGCAGTCAGTCAACAAACCTATCAACTCTGATGTGGCTGGAGAAGAAATGGAAACCTCAGTTTTGTCCTAGAGGCCTTCCTAATGCTGTGCAGGACAGCCTGGTGTAATGGGAGCAACAAGCGCTTTCTGATGAGATAAGGCTTCCTGGGTGCACAGAGACAGGGTGGATACCCCACCTCCCACCCCGACACACACACACACACACACACACACACACACGGAAAAGATGAGCCACACGAACAAAACAGCTAAGTGGGTTCAACCTCGTAAGTCGCCAGCCCTTCTGCACAGGTGGTGGGGCACAGTGGCAGAATCGGGGAAGCAAGCCGTGCCTGCCTGCTCCTCTCACCGTACTGCACCCTAACACAGGGCCAGACATGGGCACAGTTCATACTGAAAGAGGGACGGGAACCAGGTGTGTGCCTCTGCATGAGCAGACCCTCTTGTCTTGTTGGCCAAGCACATGAGAAGTAGATCAGGTTGGGCTGGAGGACCTTCTGGGGTGGGGGGATGGGAGCACTGGAATCCTGCTCTGTACTCAGTCAGAAGAGGCGAGAGGCAGAACCTGTGCAGGGCCCCTTAGGGTCGGGTGGGGTGAGCATGGGGGCTCTGTTTCTGTTTCCATAGAGGTTGGGATAGAGATAGAAATGACCAGGACAGGACTAGGTTTTCCCCACCACTGTCAATAACGCTGGCTGTTTACTGAGCACATGCTACAAGCTGAGCCTTCCCCTGCCTCCTCCTGTAGATAAGGTATCTGTAGGTAAGTGGTGTTGCTAACTTGCCCGAGAGTCCACTGCGAGGCAACAGTCAGACTCAGGCTGCAGTCATGCAGGTCAGGAAACATCCGCACCTCTCAGGAACTTTGGTGTAGATAACACTTGAGGAAGATGTTATGTTTACTAAGAGCCCAGGGTACAACACTGCTTGACCAATGAAGCTTCCAAAGGAAGGCTCCTTCCAAGGTCAGCAGGGATCTGTAAGGACCCAAGAGAGGATGAGAGGAGTTGGCTTGATGAGAAAAGACATCTGATGTGACCCTGGAGAGAAAGGGAAATGGAGGGCACAGGAGCAGGTGGCCCCCGTGACAGTCGCAAGGGCTCTGTGGAGCTCTTCTCTCTGGGCAGCAGCGAGGCAGGTGTGGGTCCCAGAGCTGAGAACCAGGCCAGGCCTCCTACACACTGCTGCCCCTCCATCAAGGAGACCTGCATTAGCTGACAGGAAAAGGCCCTCGGCACGTGGCGCTCTACGGTTACCATGTTCCCTGGGCTTCCCTGGCAGGTCCCTCCACAAGGGCGAGCCTGGCAGCTCTTGCCTACAGCCTGACCGCAGTCTTAACTTCGGTCCACTCACGGTCTCACACCTTTCCCTGTGCAAAAGCACCCGTCCCCATCACCATAGGAGACCCCTCGATGGTCATGGCCATGAGCAACACAGATAAGATATCCTTAAAGATGCCTGGAAAGTACACAAAATCCTGTTCATATGGCTGCAGGTGTGGGGTAAAGGGTGCAGAGCAGGAGGCTGGGTTCAGCCATCTGCAGGGCCTAGCAGCTCTGGCACAGCTGTTGGAAAGCCATGCCACCTCCTAGCCTCTTGGCCCACAACACCCCCATAACATCTACTTTGTGGGGCTGTGTGTTACTAGGCCAGCTGCCATGTACCTGTCTCCTTCCCTCTGAAAGAGGACAGTAACATGTGACTGGCCTTGTTAGAAGAATTAGAGATGTTCTGGTGAAGCCCCCAGCCCGGGGTAGGATCAGGAAAGGAATTACTACTCAAGTACTGAGAGGGCAGATCCTTGTGAACAAAGGAGTCAGCGGATTCCGTTGCTACCCAGAGTCTGCAGGTCTCCAGCTGCCCTGCTGATTCGCTCCTGATGTTGACTCTGGTCCCCTCTTGCAGTCACAACCCTGCCTCGCCCACCTTGTGTGAGCGTCTTAGTGCCTCGAGTCATGTGCTCCGCTGACCATTTCCTTTCCCCTGTCTCCGCAGCACCCTCAATAACAACAACATTAGCCGCATCCTGGTGACGAGCTTCAACCACATGCCGAAGATCCGGACTCTGTGAGTACCGCTCCCTGCTCCCCTGCCCTTCCCTTCCTGCCACCCAAGGTGCAGCTCTCTAACTGCTGCTGGAACCTACGTGCCAGGCTGTGCAGACAGTCCCTGCATTCGGATGTCTCCTGCTATTAACTAAGGGGTGAGTTGGCAGGTGAGGGCTGACACAGGCGAGGGTCACAGGGTCACCCATGCTCCAAACCACCGTACCTGTCACCCTGAGCCTGTGGGAATTCTCCTTGTACCATGCTTGTGTGTTTTCTCACCTTGATAGAAAAACTTATTGATTATACATCGTCATAGAACACACAGGACTGTGACGTAATGATTCACCAGGGGCTGAGCTAATGGCTTGTGCCATGGGCGGTTGTATTGCATTTCCAGCGGCTGTGATTGTCTTGCCGTCTGGGAATGGTGGGAGAGAAGGAGTCTTCGTCCCTTCTCTCTATCCCACCAAGATGCCACCTCTACCACATCCACCTGCTCCCTGGATGACAAACTGACGTCATAAGGCACTGACTTGGTTCTTTATCTTTAAGGTCTAGGATAGGTTTGTACTCACAGCAAATCTCCCCCATGATGCCCAGACCTGGGAACAGTTCTACTGCCCAAATTGTGTGAAAGTTCCCCTCAGCTCACAGCCACAAACGCCTGTGTAGGTTTCTCCGCAGATGAACTTGGGTGCCCTTTCCAAAGAGGTTCGTGCTTGACGCTTGTTCTGTGCTGGGGAGCCTCATGGTGTTTCCAGGGCAGTAGTAGGGAAAGGCCAGCTCCTGCAAGCTGTCATCCAGTGCATCTGGGACCAAGCAAAGAGCTAGAATCCCTCTCCAAACAGGGGTAATAACGAGGACTGGATGAAGTTATACACACGGTGCCTGGCACGGGTGAGATAGAAAACGACATAGATTATAACATTATTAGCATCACACTATTTGTCCAAAAATCTGGACTGAACATTCCAAGCAATTGGCTTATCTATGACCCCCAAGCAATATGGAATATGCAAGATGCCAAAACCATTGAGGAGTGGTTCCCGCAGCAGGGTCCCTTCAGGTAGCACCAGCAACTTGAAGCTCATTACAGAAGCAGACCTCCAGGCCCCACCTTGGACCTGTGGAAGGATCCAGCAGTGTGTTTTCAGCAAGCCTTCTAGGAGATGTTAGTGCTCATGTATAGTGAGGGACATTGCGTTCGTGAGAAAGTGTCATCTTAAGGGCAAAGAAAAGGCCAGCGGGGCCGTTTATAAGGAACCAGTGGCAAGTGTCTGGAGTCAGGCTGACCTGGGTTGAAATGCAAGCTCCACCACTTTGGGCACATTTCTTGCTCTCTGTGCTTCAAGGAAAGTGGGTTAATAAATGCTTACCTCGAAATGCACTTTGAACATCTAAAGTGCCTGGCGTGTGGTGGACACACAGCAGATACTGGTTATTGCAAAGAACAGTAATCATTTGAGGTCAGCTTCCAGCTTTTCACCCCAAATTCTTCCTCAGATCACTCACATGACTGCATAACTCAGCCAGGAAAATGTGTCCTTTTCCCTCCCTCTAAAAGTGGGCTGGAGCATTAATAGAATTTTAAGGAGAGTCCATTTGGTCTTCAAAGATCTATTCAAAGTCCCCAGCAATCCACAATTGAGCTGGGGAAATGTGTAGCCCAGGGCTCCGAGGCAGGAAGCCAAGTGAGCCTGAGGATGCTGGGCCTGTGTCACCGCAGACAAGTGGATGCACTGAAGAAAAATGACTCTCTGCAGAAGCAGCAGCCCAGCTCCCGGGGAGTCTTCCTCGGTGACTTGACTTCCCCTGCGTGTTATCTGCACTTGCGAAGCAGCAATAACTGGGTTCTGCTGGTTCCATGGGAGTTGGGGCAGGTGGTCAGGCTTGGACCTTGTCCACTTTCTTTGGGGTGCATTGGGGAGGGGCCGGGAGGGAGAGTTTTATCTCCTTGTTTCTGTTGTCGTTCTTCTCCGTGGTCCTGAACCTTCGTCTCTGAGTTCAGATCAATCAATCAATCTTGTCTGTTCTCTTTGCTCCTGCCTGCTGCCATTCTCTCTTTAGTTTAATTTCAGAGATGGCTCTCTATAGAACTCCCTGGAGATGAGCTGACTAATCCCCCTTCACTGTAATTAAAGTGTTGAGGGGGGGAGGGAAGAGGAGAGAGGAAGGAAGTCATAAATGGGATTTCCAAAGGAAAGCTTTTATATTGAATTCAGAAAGCCACATTTTATAGAAAATGAACACTGACCCTCTCTAAAAGGATTTGCTGGAAATTTAATTTAGTGTCTGTGGCTAAAAGGCACCTTTTGCAAATTGGCATTTGTATTCGTTCACCTTCTGTTCTGTAAAGGTGGTCTCATCAATGTGGAGTATGACGTGTCCATCAGTAAAAGATTGGAGAGTAGTATGCAAGAAGCACCGAGCCACCCTGTTGCCTTGATCTCTGAAGGAGAAGGAAGAGGCAGGGCCATGGGCTGGGAAGAGTGTGAGTCTGGAGTTAGCACCTCTCAATAGTAGCAACCCCTTCCTCCACAGTTAACTGCATGCCAGACTCCGTACAAAGCATTTCCCATTCAGATCCTCACAGGCACCCTCGGAAAGAGGCATCATTAACTCCCCCATTTTGTAGATGGTAACACTGAGGTCCAGAGTTAAATCACTACCTAAGCATCAGACTTGAGCAATTTGATATCAGAACGTGAGCTCTCACCAGTCAGCAGGAACAAAAGCAGAGCAGGTGAACAGACGAGGATGGACCAAAGCTCCTGGAGGGCCCACTAGATGAAGGCCACCACGATCCAGGCTGTCACCATCACAGCCCACCAAAATTATTGAAAGCAATTAACATGTTTCTCTTCTCGCTTAATAGGACTAGAACTACTCCTGGCAATGTCCAAGCTCAAGTTTGACAATTGCCATAATTATTTTTCTCTTATTAGTAGCATCTAGTGTTGTGCTGTTCAGTTTGATCTCCCAAACATGACACGAAGGTGACTGGATAGTCCTAGAGATGAGCTTGGGAGGGGAGAGATTCCTAGGAAGATGGACAGAGGGCTTGGAACACCTGTGGAAAGGTCAGGATTGATAAAAACCTACCCAGTATAGACGGCCAAAAGGGAAGCATTGACACTTTGGTTGTCACAGAAGCTAATCAGGTCAGTAAGGAGCTGGCTTACCCCAACTCATTTCTGTTGTTCTGTTGATGTCTCACCCTCAGTTGCGCTTGATGGAAATGCGTTCCCATTGATCTGTCTTAGGGACCTGAACTTGCTGCCTCATGGTGAATCCCTGCTACCTTCGCGTCCACACTTGGCTGCCAGATAAGGCAACTGCCTTTCCACGTGAGAGCCACACTGATTAACCAGTCCTCATTCAACCCCTGTACCTTGGCACGCACTGTTGGCACAGCCTGCCCTATGTCCCACCTTGTCCCCTGAGCAGCACTGATGCCTGCTGGAGCTTACTGGCCGGAGAGGGAGTCGTCCCTCCTCTCTGTCCTGCCTTTTAGGAAATAGCTACCAGCTGGAAGTGCCTTGTCACACCTCCCCTGGCTCCTGGCACCCAGTAATCATACTCCCTGAATAGACTGATATCCTATTCTCCCCCCTGGCTCTGAGGTTCCTCCACCAGCTTCCCAACTGTTGTACCCATGTCCAGAGTCCGGCCTGAGAAGGAGCCATGCTTGCTTTAGCTCAGCAGGGCTGACTCTGAAACTCAAAGAGCAAAATGTCTTAGATCCCATGCAGTCACCATGTCTAGGGCCTGGAAGCTTCTGAAAGGACACTCGATGTACCATGATATACAAAAAGACAATGTCATCAAGATTAATCATGTAAAACACAATTGTAAAAAGCTGCACACAATTTTTAAGCAGAGAATAATTGCATTTCCTGTGGGATCTGAGTTCATCTGAAATGATGGGGTCTGCAGCAGCCGAGGCCCCCCAGGGTTCCAGCCTGCCGGGGGTTCATGCCTGCGTGGTGGCAGGAAGGCTCTGCCAGCGTGCAGCCTTAGTTAGCTGGCCAGCGTTTGGCAATGTTGACCTTGCATCGAGCGGAATGTGTTCAAGAGCCATTCAGCTCTCCTGCTGTAGGTATAGTGGTGGCCCGAGCCACTCCTCTGGGCTGCCACTCAGCATTAACAGGCTTGACACAGGGCACTTGAAAGTCAGGATAACTGCTGGGTAATTAGCATGTCCAGGATCAGGCATTTGACATTTGCATCAGAGACCCAAGTCTTGTGCTGCTAACACTCACCCACCACTATTTCTAATGACCAAGGGGCACAGGAATATGGAAGTTGGAGACCCCTGATAGAAAGTCCTTGAAGAAGAACCTTCAGAAGCCCCTGGAGGTCCCGAGTTTGCCTCCCAGCCTATGGGAAGGAAGTTTAAGTTATTTAACCAGCTGGGATTCCCTTCAGAAATGCAACAGGCAGATCCCTCCAGGGAATCCTATTCACTCAAGAGCAAGAAATTGATTTGGAATTCCAGCTCCCAGAGGAAACAAGCCAGAGTCCTGAAACTGGCTAGGAAATCTTTTCAGAGGCACTTAATCAGTCAGAATAGCAAATATACCAAGTGGAATGGAACTTGGCAAGGAGAAGGAAGGAACCAGCGAGCTTGCTGTGGATTGCTGCCATGTGGTATAAACAGCACCTTATTTAAATAGGATGCAGAGAGGTTCTGTCTTTCACAAGGCACCTTCTCTCTCTGTCCTGCACTCCCTGTCTGGTGTGCACAGGTGGTCTTGGTGTTAGACCCACAGCTGTCCATGCAGCGGGCTTCTAAAGGATTCTTAAGGAGGGGATGAAGGTGAGCCAGCAGGTCAAGGTGATGGCAGATCTCAGCTGCAGAGCCACCTCAAATGGGAACTGAGATTGAGAAGCATGTCTCAAGCCAGCTGTACCCCTGCTGGCTCAAGTACTGAAATTTGCAAGAGTCACCCCTTTGTAAGTTTGACCTGAATCAGAATTGTCACTACAATAATGTCATTCTCCCTTTCCAGTGAGCTGAGGCTTGCCTTGTGTGGGAAAGAAAAGAGTGGAATTACTATTAAGAAATAGAATCAATTTTATTTAGTTTTTCATGGACTTTCATTGCTCAGACACTTAGCTGTGGTGCTGGGGTTTGAACCCATGTACCTGCACATGCAAGGCAAGCACC
>PVKS010008735.1:0-61358 GCA_004027875.1 Aplodontia rufa
ATATTCAACTGAACTGTCAAATATATGGTTGTATATTTAGAATCTGGAGCTCAGGGGTAGCAGCAAGTCCTAGAGGTCTCAGTTGTCATCAGAGTATAGCTAGAATTTGAACCCATGCATCCAATTACCCAGGGAGAATGGAGTGCCACACTCCACGGCTCTTTAGTGGTTAGACGTCCAGCAGAGGAGGAAGAACCACCAGTGGAGACCAGGAATGGGAGCGGGGGTCACTCCTGGAGGAACAGATCTCGGAAATCAGAGAAGCAGGTTCATAGGCACTGAGTCCATTGCTGTTGAGAAGTCGGCCAAGGCAGGGACAGAGGAGGAGCCTGGGGGTAGGGAGGAGAGAGAGCAGGGCGGTCTTTCCTGTCCACCTTCCCGGTGCTACTGGAGAGATGGTGGTGGTAAGTGGAAAGGCGAAGGTGCCTGCTCTCAGGCTCAGCTGGCTTAGGTGCAGCTCACTGTGGGCTGTGAGCCCACCAAGCACAGGGGCTGTGTGATCAGTGTGCGTCCATCACGGATGGCCATTTTTCCACCCTGTAGCAGGGAAGACTGTTGAATACGGACCCCTGCCTGCTCAGGCACCTGGACAAGATACCTGCCGGAGTCACAGTGGGCCTCTGCTGTGTACTTGCTGTGATGAAGGATGGCCAGTTCCAGATCAGGCGAAGGTGACTGCCTGTTCTGTCATTAGTGAGGTCACTGACGGTGGAGAATGAATGCTGAATTGCATCCACAGGGGCTTTGCTTTCTTCACCTGCTGAGATTCACCTTTTCCATCTTTCAGGTCAGAGTTTTTCAGGCTCAAGGTTTTAGGGGAAGACTGGTTCAGAGCATCATTTGCCCCAGGAACTCAAGTCAGAATCTGGCAGTTCATGGAAACTTCCAGGGACCAAGAGTTTGTTTGGCCCGATGCCACTTTGCCATGCTGGTCCCCAGAAACAGGACTTGCGTTGACACTTGTGTTCATGGTTAATAACTCCATGGAAGCCCGTTATTGCTTGAGGCTGATCATTTCTCAAGGCAGAACCTTTTGCTTTGGTTCAGTAGTAGACTGCTTTAGCATTCGAGTGTCCCAGGGTAAACTGGGAGCCTCCCTGAAACAAAACAACCAGAGGAATCAAGCAAGCCCAGAGGCCTGTGTTTTCTCACTCACCTGTGGACCTGGTGCCTGGTGACTGTCACCTTGCGGCTGGCATTTTTGCAGTTGGCATGATGTTTATATCTGTGTGGCCGGTTGCTTCTGTTCTCCTGGTCCTCGACTGTGCCCACACCCCTGTGCTGATGCCACACTGCCGTCTTCCTCTTGGACGGGGCACCAGCCTATCCTCGGCTACCTACCTGTATGTCAGGGCTCGTGCCTGTTCCAAGGAGACCCCATCCAGGCCCCCGCAGCAGCTGAGGTGTAAACTACAGCCATCCGTGTCACACTGAGGATCTCTCTGGACGATTAAGACGATCCCAGTGATTTCTCTGCGTGTGAACCAGCTGCCTCTTAGTTGGGACCTCCTTGGTTCACATCCCTTCCCCCCAACCCCTGTCATCCCAGAACTGAGTCCTTGTCTTTACCTGGAATTCCTAGAGGACTCACTGGTTATGATTTCAGAGCTGTTAAACACAGCCTGAAGAGTAGAAAGGTAATTTATTTCTGTTCCGTGTGCACTGTCTCCCATAGGACACTTGGCCCACCTTGTCATGTCTCGGCTCAGGTGTCACCGAGGGCCCACGTGGTAAGAGCTAACTGTGGAGAGCATTTCCCCCAAAGTCAGCATACAAAGCCACCAACTTTTGTGTTGAAGGCCTTGGCTGCAGTTATCCTCCTCGCTCCATTTTTATTCATGCTTTTTTCATTTTCAGTTTTTGTGTGAAAAGCATTTCTGTCAATCATGGGCACAATTTTCTGAGACAGGATCTTCTGTTATCAGGATAGAGCATTTGGAACCATTTCCATGCGAGGCGACTGTTATGTGGCTTCTCTTAACACCGATCAGGTTACCTTTCTTGAAACAGCATTTGAAGGCTGGAGTGGTGGCTCAGCGGTTTCGGCACTTGCCTGGCAAGCGTGAGGACCCGGGTTCAAACCCCAGCACCACGTACACAACTGAGTGTTGGAGCAACCAACGCCATGTGAAAAACTCAATAAAGTTGTTTCTCTCTTTCTCTGTCTCTCTCACCGTCCCTCTCTCTTTATAAAAAAACAGCATTTGAGGGGCTGGAGTGGTGGCTGGAGTGGTGGCTGGAGCGGTGGCTCGGTTAGGTGCTTCCCGGCATGCGCGAGTATGTGAGTTCAAACCCCAGCACCACATTATAGGACAGTGTCTCGGAGCAACAAAAGTCACATGAAAAACTAAACAAAAGTTGTTTCAAAAAAAAAAAAACCCAGTGTTTGAAATAATCTTTTTCTTAATATTTTTATAGTGCTGAAAGCCAGTGCTTTTATTTAGGGGTTAATTCCGTTCTAAAATATTTGCTGTAGTTGTTTTTTTGTTTAAAGAGAGGACAGTGAGAGAAAGAGAAAATCAATTTTTTTTAAAGTTTTTCACATGGCTTTCGTTGCTCTGACACATAGTTGTGTGCGTGGCTGCTGGGGTTTGAACCCGTGTACTCGCGCATGCCGGGCAAGCGCTGTAACCGCCAAGCCACCGCTCCAGCCCCTGCTATACTTGTTTTTTAGAAATTTTTTTGTAGGAATCCTGACAGTATTTTTTTTAATCCCGTTAGTTTTGGAGCACTGTAGTCCAGTGAGAACAAACCCCACCATAATTCTCAGAACTGGATTACAGCCAAATTTAAATTATCTGTGCTTTGGTTAAGAGAACTGGCAAGGACGAATGGCCCATGGCGGGCGCACTGTAGCGTAATTGTAACCATGGCAGCGTTTGTTTCCTAATATTACGTGCGTCTGCGTTTGAGCGGTGAGGTTAATTATGGAGAAAGAGCCTGCGTGTGTGTTTGTGAGTTTCAGCTCTTCCAACTTCACCGTCACCAGGTGGAAGGGGTCGTGGCCTGCAGATCCGAGGGTGCAGTCATTTGCTTGCCCTTATGGGGACGAGGTTCCCGCCCAGGCTGGTGATGTCTCTTGGGTAAAGTGTCTAGGGGACATCACCTAACCCTGACAACTCTTCAACATGCAGATCAAAGAGTACGAAAAGCTGGACAACGAGGAGGACCGCCTGTGCCGGAGCCGGCAGATCTACGACACCTACATCATGAAGGAGCTCCTGTCCTGTTCCCATGTAAGCCCTGCCCTCCTTCTGCTACCGCAGGCTGATAGGGAAACCCTGCTGGGAGCTTCTGGGCGGACAGGAGAGAATTTGCACATGCGCGTTCAGGACAGGGCCTGTTCCTTTGTCTCCTGGGGATAGCAACATGGTGGCTGCATGAACTGTCACGCTAGCGCGTCCCCCAGAGCTCATACTTGTGCTGCAACACAGCTGATGGACTGAAATCACTGTTTCAATTCGACTGAAGAGAAAGCCTCAATTCTAGACTTTCCAAAGACTATTCGGCTTCATTATTTTTAATTGAGCTATCCTTTAACAGTTAGGCTAATCGAATATTGAAAAGTGTAAATTTTAAATGGTTTCTGTGAATTAGTGCGGAGGACCGAATTTATTTTTTTAGTTTTGTTCATGAGCAGTTAAACAATGGTTGGAGTGATTGTTTCCCTTGTAAATCAGATAAACAACCTAAAATCCAGCCATTAGGATACGCTAGGTTCTTGAAATCATTTTGCCAGAAGTAGGTGGAATAATCAGAGCCGAGACCTTGCTGTGTAATGGTGCTATCTGTGTTAGGAGTTTCTCAGAGGACTAGACTGACAGTCCTGGCCTCCCACACTCAGTGGAGCAGCCACGGGGCCACATGAGGCTGCATGAATTTGTTTCGATTCATCAAATTCAGATGCAATTAAAGATTTGCTTTCTCAGTTCCTCACGTGGCCAGGAGCCACAGGCACAGGGCAGAAAGCACAGCCACGCCACTCACGTCCTTGATGACCTGCGGTGTGCAGCTCTCGCCTGCCCTTCTCGCTCTACGCTCTCCAGACACTCGAGGGCTGGGGCTGAGGCTGGCAGCTCTGCTAGTGCCCCTTGCTTCACTGTTCCTGGCACCCACCTTGCTCTTACAGAAAGGGTTTCTGAGCTGGAACTCGCGCTCTAAGCCTCGCTGCTCGGGAATGGCCGCCAGATGTTCACGGGAAGCTCCGTGAACTTGGCTTTCTCGTAGCTCAGCCGCTGGAGGGGCCTAAGCTGCATGTTTTATAAAAGCTGTCCTTCCCGCGCGTTACTAAACAAGATGTAGTTTAAGTTTTGGGGAGGCTGCGTTTCGTGGTTGCTGTCAGTGGGGCGCTCCGCTCTGCCCGGCTGCCCCCCTGCACTCAGAGCTCTCTGCCACCCTGCTTCGTAGCTGTTTGTGTGTAGGTGAGTGCTCATGTGTTCTATGCTGGACACGGTTTATGTTTCTAGAAGTCTGTGAGCAGCTGGCGGAGGGAGGGATGCACTGAGCCGGGGCGCATTTGCTCTCTGTACTTTTCACTATCACAGTGACCTTGACCTCCCGTGGGGTTAGAGGAGGTGAGTCAGGCCCTGCGTGCTGCCAGGGCTCTGAGCGTGTGTCCAAGAATCTGGACACCTGGAGCGACAAGCGCGCGTTAGGATGGCCTAGCACTAGCTCAAGGCTTTAAGGAGCGCTTGCTCGGGTGGTTAGCAGAGGTTGTCATGTAGTAACCGTGGTGTTAAGTCATCTCCTGTGGCATTGTGTGACATAGAGGTTTGTTACGTTTTGTTAGTACATAAAATCGTTGCCTTTGATTTTTGAAAGCCTTTCTCAAAGCAAGCTGTGGAACACGTCCAGAGCCATCTATCCAGGAAAGAAGTGGCCTCGACTCTTTTTCAGGTAAGGTAAAATGACCTTAAAATCAACATGTCTAATCTGCTGAGCTTTTGGATGCGGTGACATCCTTTTCACTCGTGTGAGTGTGCGGGAGGGTTGTGAGTGTGCGGGAGGGTTGGCAAGACTGTCCTCGTCCGGATCAGCTGAGGCTCTGCGCCGCTGTCTTCTCACTGAAATGGGCGCCTCTACCAGCAGGCTTCGTGCACTGTCCTGAGAAAGGGCCCTGGAGCTTTCTAATATCGCTGCGTTCTAGAAATCCATCAAGGTAAGACATCGGAGAGGAACACTTTTCCCTGTCGTGGATAGGGACTTTACCACCAGGGTGTGAGTACTCAGGGCGATTGTCCTCTGGATTTAATAAGACTTATTTTAAGAATCAAGGGTGAATCCTTGCATGACTTGAGTTACACGTGAGGGTTTCCCTCTCCCTGGGATACTCATACCTTGAACACTGGACAGTCGCACAGATATAGGTGAGGAGGCTTCGGAGACTCATTTCCAGCAGATCACCCACTCGGTGTAGCTGCTGGTCTGTGGATCAAATGGCCTCTCCTCCCCACAGTCTTGCATCTCCGGTATTCTCTGTAGAGCTGACAAGTCCTTTGCAAAACAGTCCAATTCTCAAACGGATAATGTATTTTTTTACAGTTGTATATACTATAATAATGAAAGAATGCCACTGGTTAATGTGGCAATTTTCATAAGTAAAAGTAATTTATCCTTTTGTTGGATTATTCAGTCGGTTGCAGAGAGGTAAGCTGACTTTTGATTGGTCGTCTTATGGTAGTATTTATTATGCAAAATGAACTTGACCGTTGTGCAGAGAAAATACTAATTTGGCCCTTAGAGCATTTGGACGGTAATGAGTTGGGCATTATCTTTCTGTCCAAATAGTTCGATGGCCCTTTCATACCGTGTAGGACCTATCTGTACAGGCCAGTGGGTTCCAAGCTTAAGTTCTGAACTTTGTTACTGGCCTGGGTTTCAGTCCCAGGGCCACAGCCGGGCACCTGGGCCAGGCTTCTGCAGCTGCCGGACTCCGGTTTCCTCATCTGTGAAGGGCGATGGCAGGGGCTGTCTCTCAAAGGGATCTTGAAGGTTCTCTGAGAAAGGCTGCTTTGCACTGGACCTGCCCACGCAACATCCCCCAGACGCCGGCTATCACCTGATGTTGCAGCGTCTGCACTTTTGGACTGAACATCTGCTTTGTGTTGTCTCCAGGATAATTTAGTGCCAGGATTTGAGGTTTCGGCTGACTTTGCCATGGTGTGCACCCAGCTTCGGTCAATTGCATAGAAGGTTGCTAAACTCTACCTTGGGACATCGCTCAGTTTTCCATTCATTTAATGAAATACTTGAACCTGGATACTTTATGAGGAAATCCATGTTTATTTAACTTGGTGGTTTCAAGGCTGTAAGTCCAAGACCAGGCTGCCCATCAGTCCTCATGGCTGTGTCACATCATGGCTGATGGCACTGTGGCAGGATGGTGAGCAGGAGGGCAGAGAACCAGGGGGCACCCGGGCTTTTTTTCATAGCAGTGGGAGAGCTACATCAAACCCTCAGAGGGTCGCACCCGTGAGCCACCCACCTCCACCTGGGCTCCAGCTCGTGAAGGTCCCGTCCCCTTCCACACTGCCACACAGAGGAGCCCTCAGGGGACTCTCAAGCCGTGGCCAGAGTGGGCTTTATTATTCAGATATTAGCTTTTCCTATAGCACAAATAATGTTGAAGCAAGACTGTTCCAGATGACATGGAAAGTCCCCTAAGAGTCTTCAGACCTTCCAGTAGCATTCATTTAGAAGCTGCTGCTTCCACACTTTGCCAATTCATTGGGTTCATTAAAAAATGAATGAAGGAGTGTTGTGGTGGCGTTGGTGTCAGGGTGGTATTGTTATTTGGAAGGTGAAGGGAATATTCATTCATTCAAACAAGGAGTGAGCCAGGTAACTCATCGGGACACGTGCTGTCAGAGCATGGGTGGAGTGGAAGTAGGTAGAAGTCGTGTCTGGGCATCCTGCTCCTGGAGGTGCCGTAACTAGCCATGTTGATTCACAGTTAAACAAAGTACGGCAAAGGCAAAATGCTTATATCAGATTCCTTTGATTCATGAAAATGACTGTGGAGATGAGAAAGTGTATGGGTGCAGTGCGTTTGGTGGTGGCAACAGACTTTGTTTTAATGCTCATGGTTGCCGCGTAAGTTAGAGGTGACTGTCACAGAGGAAGGGAACTGAGGGCCAGAGTCTTGCAGGTGCTTGTGATTGTAGCTGGATGTGGCTCTGGCTGCTTCCTTGGGATGTTTGGTGGCTCCTTCTGCAGGGTTAGGAACTTCAGTTCCACTGGACTGTAGTGGTGCAGCGGTTGAGATTCCTGCAGCCCTTGCACTTTTACAGCGTTGACAGACAGCGTGGGCTGTTGGGTAAAAGGCGAAAGACAAGCATTTTCATGAATGGAAAGTCTGCGAGAGGCAGAGTGAGCCCTTCCTGGGCCTTGTGACCAGGTCTGCTTTGTTGCTTTGTGAAGGACTCAGAGGTCGCACTCCTAGGGTCTCCACACTGGAAAGAACTCCAGAGATCCCTTTACCAAGGAGAAAACACGGCCTTCTCCCCCGAGGCCTCACCAGCACAGGTTCCTCCCTGGGCAGGAAGTGCGGCTCCCAGGATAATCTTCTCCCTGGGGCCCTGCACTCTTCCTGCTCCACTTGGTTCAGCCGGTGCCGTGGTCACTCTCTTCTCTAACCTTACAGGTTGCTCCGTGAAGACACGGGAAATGTTAAAGCTTGCATCATTCTACAAATTTAGGGTATCAAGATCTTCTTCCAAAAGGTCTGATTGCCTCTCAGTTGAACTGTGAAATGGTGGTGGCCCTTTGTAGTTTTCTTGTTCTTGATTCAAAGTTCATCCATGGGACTGAGGAGTCGACGCTGTTTATTTCATGACATATGAAGGGCACAGCACTGGAGCAGATCGCAGTTGTCCCACACCAGGGGAAAGGCCCTCACCCTGGCTCAGACACCCTGGGACAGCTGCCACAGTCCTGGAACCTTCCACGGGCCAGAGGGGTGGACTAGCCCTCCCTCCAGGTTTCCACAGTGCTGCCGTTCAATCAGCGAAAGAACAGAACAATTAACTCTACTGTTGGATTAGCTTTGAGTCTTTAAAACTCAGTGCCCAGGCAGATTACAAAAGCATTTAGCTGTGAACAGGATGTGCTACGTCATTCAAGGGCCCATTCCAAAATGACTCCACTTTTAAAAGTTACTAGGAATTTCGGGATGGTTGCAGAGGAGCGTTAGTCACCCGCCAGACTCTCGCAAGCTCATCCTGGGCACTCAGGAAGTGTGGGCAACATGGCGGGTGCCGTGTGAGGTGGTAGGGACGCAGTGGCCAAGGCACAGCCCTGGCCCTGTGTGTGTGGACTCCAGTGGAGAGTCTGTAAACCAAGCAGTGATGCTGCTGAATGTGCTTGTCAACGCCGGACGAGGGCGGAGAAGGACAGGGACAGGGACCGGATACGCGGGAGGGTGCGATGAGGAGCCTCACCGTGTCGGGTCGCCCTGGTTTGTGTTTCCCACTTTAATCCGTTCCCATTTACACACCATCGAATTTCTTTTCATCCTTTGCAGCCGTACATAGAAGAGATCTGTGAAAGTCTTCGAGGCGACATTTTTCAAAAATTTATGGAAAGGTATGAAACTTTTTGCATATGTATGAACAAGGGTGTCTGTCATTTTTCTTCGTGTGACAAATGGGCTGAGGATGCAGCTCAGAGACACAGCGGTTGTCTGGCGTGTGCAAGGGCCTGGGTTCCATCCGCAGCACTGCAAAAACGTTTTTGAAAGCGTTAATCTATTCACTCAGCAGCTGTTTGTGAGCTGTGACTGAAGTGCCAGGCTGTGTGTGAGCCTGTCTCCCCAATATTTTATGATTTGGGGGTTTGTGTAACTTCACATCTTTTGACCTTCACGTCTTTAGTTTCAACTTGTTCTAAACTTTATTTCAATAGCGTGGGGAACTCATTTTAAAAGCTAATTATAACATGACTATAATCTATCTGATTGATTTTGGGGATTGTGAATGTGTCTCTCAAGTGGGACTCGCCTGAACCTGACTTTTTCAAGGCATCGGCTAACGTGTGTTTCGGATCCTGTGCATCATTAACCAACCGATGCTGATCTCCCTGGGGTCCAGGCACGCTGTGGAACGTGTTTGTCATAGTAGAATTCTGAAGGGTGTCATGTTCCTCTCACACGCCTTCCCAGCCTCAGTGTCCTGAGCAGGCCTCTGACAATGCGCTGCTGGGACTGGACTTTCCAAAACCAAATCTGCGTTCACCCTTCCCTCCATAAGCCCAGCTCGTTCCTAATCAGTCGCCCTGATGACGGTGTCGCATGGCCGGAGCAGCGTGCGGCTGTGCAGGAATCGCACGTTAAGAACAAATGCTACTTTCTTTCAGTCTCATCTCCCCGCAGTCATGGAACTAAAACAATAAAAGAAAAAGGAAAGGGAAGGCTGTGTCGTGATCCACTGGTGTTCCAGAGATGATCTCCCTGGAGTAGAAGCAGTAGTTTGGAGAAACTAAGACTCATACAAATGAGTGTGCTCTTCTGAGCGGTGGCAGAGACTTTGCCAGAAGGCGGCGCAGTGAAACTTGGAACGGGCGCTGGCTCCGGCTGAGCGCCACCTCATCCTGGGCCCGCTCCACTTCTGACAGGGACCCAGTCCCACCTGTGGGGTCCACCGTGCTTTGCTGCGGTCCTGGGGAGCATGGGAGAGATTGGCATGGTGCTTAGAAGGGGGAGGAGGCTTTTCCTGGGGCGTCCGTCCCTTGGCATGCCGCATCCTTCCCTCCCAGGCTCGCTGCACAGTCTGGTCCTTTTCCTGGAGTTAGCCATTCGGGTGAAGCCCCTTGGGTTGTCACTGAGCACACACCCCGCGTGTTTGGAAGTATTTACAGCATTATGTAAATAAGCTGTAAATTAATCTGTATACCTTTTAGATCTTTTTGTGCTTATGAATTCTCAAATTAGAAAAAAACAAAAAACAAACGAATCCATGTAGGTCCTGATTTTGGAGTCTGGGTTTTGAAAAGCAGCTGCCCACTGTAAATCTGCTGATGTAGCCTTGGGCATCCTCAGCACAGGCATGTGGGTTCACCAGGGGCTCAGGATTCCAGCGATTTCCCACCCCTATGGTGCGATAGGAAAGAGGGGTTCCTTAGCAGGCGCGGCTGTCTCTGCTTCATCCTGAGGCATAGGGCACAGGGCCGGGTCTGGGAGGGGAGGCCACCTCCCTTCTGGTGGAGGCCAGTGAGTGCAGAGCCTGAGTCAGACCTGAGTTAAAGCAGGCACCCCCGCCCTTGCGGCAGCAGGCATTTCTGGGTCTTTAACCTTTGACTTCCTGAGATTCTTTGGGGACATCTGCAAGGGCTTGGCTGGCTAAGGGCCAGCAATGGCCATGACGTGTTCCTCTGCCCTAGTACTCATGAGGAACATTGAGTGCCAAGCGTCCAGGCTGCAGGTGAGCTGAGCCTGGGTGCCCAGGGGCCCTCTGCGTGAACAGTTCACGGTAGACGCCTGCTTAGCGGGCACGATGTGTGTTTCTCTCTTCCTGCTTTTCCAGTCCGCCAACACAAGTTCCAAAACGTGTCAGGTCAGCTCTGAACTCCAGGATTTGTGAGAGAAGCGGGTGGGCGAGCCCATCAGACCAAGGGCCTTTGCAGGCCGGCTGCGGGGCCCCTCAGCATGGGATGTCTAGACAGGGGCGCCTGCTTACGCCCTGCTTAGAAAACTGTGTGGCATCCGTCGAAGCATCGCTTCCCTCCACCACCCCGTAGAAACGCTGGGAGGGTCGGAGAACGTCCTTGAGAAGGCCTTCCAAATCCATTCCAAAAGGTTGCTCTGCGATTACAAGGAATTCTTCCTGGTCTGAGTTTTAGTTTGAACGGTGCTGTTGGAGGATTGCCTATCCATTCAGCATCCTCATTTTTGAAAGGTCTGTTAGGTGAAGTCCCAAGAGAATCGTGATAGTTGGATGTCTCAGCGCGTTCTCTAGAGGACGCTGACTCAGGACTCCCACTCCATAAGAAGTCTCCAGCCCTCCCGCTTCCTCTTATTGCTCCTTTTTACTTCGCTGATCCTAAGAATGCTGAATCCTGTGCATGTAAGGACCCCTGCTGGGTCTGGCTGAGGCCTAGCCATCATACCGAGAGCACTCTCTGCTTTTACGATATCCGTCTAGCCATCCTTTCCCCCTCCCCTGCCCCTCCTGTCCTTATTTATTTATCTGTTTATGTTTGCGGTGCTGGGGATGGAACCTAGGGTCTCTGCCCGCTAGGTGAGCGCTCTGCCACTGAGCGACACCCCTTGAACATCAATTAATACCAAACACCTGACAGGCACTGGCTCTCTAATATGAAAGGCAGTCAGCATGACGTCATTATTGAGCATTTTCCCTCCCTCATGCACAAGGACACCAGCTGACCCTCGAGTTCAGGCTGTGGGGCGCTCGACGCCGCACGACATTGCATCTTGGGGACGCAGGCTGCTCTTCTGCACCATTTATATCTTTGGGAGTCATCCTGAGTTCTGAGGAAGAGGTTGCTGTGCTCTGGGCTCAGGTGGGGCTCTGCCCTCTCTCAGTGTGTGACCCTGGCCAAGCCACTTAGCACTGGGCTGCCTTGGTCTTCTCAGCTGCAGAGTGGAGGTCATAATAGAGTCCTGGGAAGGAGGAGAGGAGCAGGCCTGGTGCACGGGTGTTCGAGTGTGTGTCGCTCTCAACATTACCTGTAAACATTAATTTTTTTGTCACTTAGAGCTGCGCTGTCCAATGTGCTAGCCGCTAGCCACGTACGGCTAAGGGGCACTTGAAACGTGACTGGTCTAAATTAACACGCAACTGTAAGTGCAAAGGACACACCACATCCAAAGACTCCGTGTCTAAGCAAGAATGAGGAGGAACTCCATAATAATTTCTTGTTGGTTCCATGTTGAAGTGATAATGTTTTCATGCATTGGATACATCAAACATATTATTAAAATTAAATTATATGCATGGCTTGTGTTATCTTCCTGTAGGGCAGTGCTGATTCTGATTGAAAAATCCCATCATAGTTTATGACGAATGACCGAGGGAGAGATGTGAAATCTTTTATTTGAATTGTGAACTAAAGCCATGAATGCTAGTGAATGGTTTGTGGGGAAAAAAAAATGTTCCAGAGAACCTGCCCAGCTTCAGAAGCAGGTGCAGTTCCAGCCCATCTTGCAGCATTGCTTTATAGATCCAGTTGATTTGATGTTTAGTTTTTCAGTAATTATTTTTGTATTCTCTTCTAGTGACAAATTCACCCGATTTTGTCAGTGGAAAAATGTAGAATTAAATATTCATGTGAGTATCATCTTTTTTCCTTCTCTCCTTCTTTAAATAAAAACTTCCTCTGGCTTACCCTCGTGAGAAAATGCTTGGCAGTGGACTGTGGTCCCCAAGGGGTCGCTGCCTAAACAGATGTTGTTCTTAGAGCTTCCTGCAGTAAAAATCCACCCTCCCAGGCTCACTCATAAACGGCTGGGGTTCTCACCCAGATTTTTTCATATTCATATAAGAATGTGTTTATTTATGTAAGAAAGGATATTTTAAGCAGTAATTGACCCTTTAACAAAAATAGTAGTAAAAATACAAACCTTCTATTAAATACAGCTTCCATGTGTCCTGGTCTTTCTCTATTCTTATACTTTCCTGTTTTTTCTTCTTATTAGCTATAATACGAAAAGTCAGGTATATTCACAAACGATGACGTCCATTGGTAGAACTGAGTTTCATCTTTTTGCCACTTTGAAATGACGGAGGCGGTCTTAGCCGCAGGCTACCTCCTGGCATGCATTTTCTTGCTGTCTTGCGTTGGTTTAGCGTTCTGTGTCACTGAGTCAGGGCTCCCCCTTTACTGCCTTTCCTAATGCAGTTTCTTCACACGACCTTACCCTCAGGCTTTCCATTCACACAATCTCGCAACTGAGCAGAAGAATCGACTGCCTTTTTTTTTTCTTTCTTTCTTTTTAAAGATTTTTACTTGAACCTGGGCACGGTGGCTCACACCTGAAATCCCAACAGCTCAGGAGGCTGAGGCAGGAGGATCGCAAGTTCAAAACCAGCCTCAGCAACTTAGCAAGGCCCTAAATAACTTAGTGTCAAAATAAAAAAATAAACAAGGGCTGGGGATGTGGCTCAGTGGTAAAGCGTCAATTCCTAGTATCAAAAAAGAAAAACAGTTTTTTTACTTGAAGCAGAATTGTTGGAAGAAGAATTTTTTTTAACTTCCCTTTAACATCATATTTCCTGGCAGGTTTTGAAAGCAAGAAGCAATAATGTAGTTTTTAAAATCCGTAATTTGTACTGTGGATCTCTTACTGGCTCTGCTCCTGCAGCCGACCACGTGTGCTTGGGGCTCTGAGCATCTGTCATGAAGTCTGTGGACCAAATGCAGGCTGATGGATTGCAGATGTGATATTTCAAGGGTTGCATGGGGGACCCTTACGGAATCTCACCCTTCATCTGCTAGGATATGTAAATGAGTTGGCTTTTGCTGTAGTCCGACGCCCTCGCCCTGAATGTAGGGTTCGCTGTCTGCTTTTGTGCTGTTCAGCGCTATTGAAGCCACAGATGCACAGGGGCATTGCTGAGATTCTCGACAAGAGGGAAGTGCCCATGAACAAGGCCTCTTTATGCACTTGGCCCACACTCAGTGTGGCTTCAGACTCCCATGCCCGGCATGATGTGATCAATGAGAAGCTCACGTGGCCTGCGTCTGCTGGGTTTCCTGATCATATGGCCCACTGTTCTGAAAACATAGACACCCTTGATGTAGATGCTTCTCTTCCCACCATGACAGCTTCTGAGTCATTCGATTGCCCCCAGACTTCAGGCTCCAGCACAGCCGAGGTTGCTTCTCCTGCTCTCGTTTTGACTAGAACTGTCACACTTGCTTGCCTTCAACATGTCCTGCAATCTGAGGTCTGTGAGAGGGAAGAGCCACCCAGCCACTCTCCCCATTTGCCTCCACTGTGTGCCTTGTGTTCCTCGGAGGCGGGGCAGAGGGCACATGGCACCCTTCAGGTTAGGGTGCCAGCCACGGAGGGAAGGGCTGGCTCATTCCCTGCATCAGAAATGCGACATGTTTTGCAGGGAAAAACATTTTTCATAATGATCTACCTTTAAGTAACTTCATGTTTTCATTTTGTGCTCTGATTTCACAGTTGACCATGAATGATTTCAGTGTTCATAGGATTATTGGACGAGGAGGATTTGGGGAAGTTTACGGTTGCAGGAAAGCCGACACTGGAAAAATGTAAGCCTCTGTCTTCATGTGTTTTACCAGAACTATTAAGAGAATCTTATGCTTGCGTCAAATGCAATCCGTCTTTTGAAATATGGAAGCCACCACCTGTGTCCTGAAGTGGTCTACTGCAGGAAGAAGTAGGTTGTTAGGCAGCTTGAATGAAAAGAATGAGCCCACCCTCCCCCGCCCCAAAGAGCCAGGGCCCAGAGAAGAGCAAGGTGCCATTCCTGACAACCAGGGAGCCGCCCGCCCAGGTGGCGCTGTGAGGAATCCTTTGCTTTGTAAAGGGAGAGATTCTCTTTAGAGACTGACGATCGAGTGTAAGCAGTTTTGGGATCCAGCATATCAAGAGGTGCAGCGCCTTGGTCCTGTGGCGGGGGAGAGGAGGAGGGTCCCGCTGAGGACGGGCAGCGATCGCGGGCTCCATCGCTCCTCTCAGAACCCTTTGCTTGGGGAGGTGGTGCAGTGGAGGCACAGTGCGTGTGCGCAGGCAGAGGGGCCCTGCGGGAAGCGACCGGTGCAGTTGTTGAAGCGGGCGAGTGTTTATCACTAGAGGTGAGAGTGTCTCTGAAAGCAGAAGAGTGGGAAGACGGGTTGGACAGACCGTCTGTGGGTGTCTGGTGGTGGGCGCAGCGCGGCAGGGGGCAGATGGATCAGCAAGCAAAGCTTGGTTTGTGCTGTGTTGGAGTCGGGGTGGGAAGGGGCACTGGAGGTCCCTGGCTTCACTCCTGCCTCCCCCTGCTGCCCCAGCGTGGCCCCCAGGCTGTGCACAGCCCCTGCTCGTCACCTCCTGTGACCAGGGCGGGCAGCTCTGCCAAGCCTCCTTCCTGTTTCCAGGCAGATTCCGCAGTTACCATGCTTTTCCTTGTTTGGGACTTAAATTGGCCTTCACTAGTCTGTGCCACTGCCCACCTTCCCGCCTTGGGACACTACAGGTGAACCAGAGGCCTGGACTCACATGTCGGAAGTCTGAGGTTGTCCTGAGTCAGAGCAGCCTGCCATCCAGGAGGGTCCTGGGGTTATGCCGGGAGCACAGGGTCAGTGTCCACACTGTCCTGGGCACGGTTTGTGGTCTCCCTGTGCCTTCAGAGCTGGCCTGTAAGGGAGGCACGTGAAAGAAGCTTGCTGAGAGGATGAGGCGGGGACACATCCCGGTGTCCTGCCCTGGCCTCCGAGGACTGCTGAGGGCAGCCCTGGGCATAGAAGCTTGGGAGTCCGGTCTCTTCCTCAGGAAAAGTCCCTCCCCATCCCCTCCGGCCAGTGGACTGCGTATCCTAACCCACACGGTTTACCGTCACCTGCTGTTTCCTGCCCTCTGATTGGCCTTGTTCGTCAGGGCAGCTTGTGGAGCTCCCTGAAACAGCTAGTGAGCCACGGGCTGTGGTACACGTGGACCGCACCCCTCTCCTCCATAGCCGCTGCTGTTTCCTTGCACACCCAGTGCAGCCGGCGCACGGCCAGGACCTCTGTGCGGGACAGAGGGAGGGAAGCCTGGTCCAGAGCCGCAGGGCTGGAAAGCGTGAGCCGCAGCTGGGAGCCTCACCTGTGCTCCTCCAGTCCTGTCTAGAGTCGCCCCTGCCACTCACACCCGTGCAGCTGTGCCAGCGGTTCTGCCGCCTCCCTCACACAGTGGCCAGGGCCTGGGCGTG
Source organism: Aplodontia rufa (assembly GCA_004027875.1). Lineage (NCBI taxonomy): Eukaryota > Metazoa > Chordata > Mammalia > Rodentia > Aplodontiidae > Aplodontia > Aplodontia rufa. The sequence goes on from PVKS010008735.1 coordinate 15,876, forward strand.
CTGGTGTGTGGCCTGCCCCTGTCTGCAGAGGACAGGTCTGATGAAAGCCCCCTCAGTAGACGGTGGCCTCAGAAGTGGGGTAAAGTGTTCTGAACATGGCTTATCTTAAAAATGAGCTATGTAGAGAGCACATCACTCCATGTTCCCCGCATTTCATCCTTTAGTGAAGCAGATGGGTGTCCATTGATTCATTCTGAGAACACCTGGAAAGGTGCACAGATCACCAAATGCGTACTTCATCTGCACATTCATGTAACTCAACCATGACAAGATTTTGTTTTTTTTTAAGAGAGGACAGTGAGAGAGAGGAAGACAATCAATCTTTATTGAGTTTTTTGTCATGTGGCCTTCGTTGCTTTGACACTTAGTTGTGTGCATGGGTGCTGGAGTTTGAACCCATATACCAGCGCATGCCCGGTAAGCACTGTAGCCACTGAGCCACTGCTCCAGCCCCGACAAGTTTTGTTTAATAAGAAATAAGTGCACTTTCTGCACCCACCCTGCTAAGACCACGTTTGCACCTGAGCTCCATGAAGTAGCCCAGCAACCTGGAATGTGTAGTTGCAACACAGACACTGCAAAAGTCCCCTTTAGCCAGGCACGCTCATGCACGCCTGTAACCCCAGCAGCTCGGGAGGTTGAGGCAGGAGGATTGCAAATTTGATGCCAGCCTCAGCAACTTAGCGAGCCCCAAGCAACTTAGCAACTCTTAGCAAGACTCTGTCTCAAATTAAAAAATAAAAAGGGCTGGGGATGTGGCTCAGTGGTTAAGTGTCCCTGGGGTTCAATCCTTGGTACCAAAAAAAAAAAAAAAAAAATTCCCCTCAGCCCTACAGCAAAGAAAGGTTTCCTGTTTGCTTTCAGATTGTAGAATTAGCCAAACAACATGTATGTGTTTTCTTAATACAAGTTTGTTCCAAATTCTTGAAAACCTTCGGTTGTCAGCTGGTCTTCTCAATTAACTTTAACCAGCGGTATGCGAATCTTTTCATTATTCGAAATATCACAATAAATTAAATATTAAGATTAAAAACAAATCAATGTAGAGTTCTTCTCTGTGTATACTCTTATGAAAACCCGGCCACTGATGATTTCCCAGTTGCTACCAGGTCACAGGCTACGTGCGGACCCCCGCCGCCCACTGCAGACAGCAGGGATACTCCAGGGCCGTTGACACTTGGGTACTCGATCCCGTATCTAACTGGGTCTTGCATCCAAGGGGTGACAGAAATATTGTGAGTCTTCCTTGATCCCCCACAGCACATGCACAGCTGATATTTCCCCTGTGACACCTGGTGGCATTTTCTTCTCCTAAACGTTACCTTGATCTTGAGGAACTTTCCGCAGCCCTCTGCGTGGTGTTGAAATCAGTCCGGGTGCCTGTGCAGTGCCGATTTTTCCAGAATCTTCTGCTTCTAGGTATGCCATGAAATGCCTGGATAAGAAGAGGATCAAGATGAAGCAAGGAGAGACGCTGGCCTTAAACGAGCGGATCATGCTGTCCCTCGTCAGCACAGGAGTAAGTGTCCAGCTCAGCGTGGCTTTTAAGACGCGTCTGCCCGCTCTCTAGCGGGACAGCTCGTTCTCTCCGGCTCATGGCAGGGTGGGGCGAAGCAGGGGTGGCTTTCCGGAGGTGGGAGTTAGAAGGGCACTAACAACCTTCCCTGAGCTCACACGACCTCTCCCGACGCTGCCTGTTCAATTGTCCTCGACGTCCTTCTTCATGGAGGATAATGGCTGAGATGGCGGGAAATAAAAGTCATGAAAGAAAAGCGTCATTTGAACACAGTAAAATATCGACTGCACAGCAGAGAGCAAGGACGGGCCCCACAAGGAAAGAGGGGAAAGCGGCTCCCGGCCTCACCTGCAAATCGGAGGGAGCGACAGGGTGGCCGAACCTGGTGACCTTCAGGTGGGCCCTGGTCTGGTTGCAGGTGACTTCATGTCCCTGCAGTACGGACTGCTCTTCCCCTCCAGGGGCTTCGGTCACCTCCGTCCCATCTTACATTTTGTTTATGTGCCAGGCTCATTTTTAGTGCAGCACTTGCAGAAATGAGCTCTTACCCAGGGACTTCTTCGTCTCCAAAGCAGCTTCCCATTCTCACTGCTGTCTGAACGGTGTTGTCATCCATCCAAACCTTGGCTTCACCTTGGCTTCAAGGCTGGAGGTGTCCCTGGTGGTGGAGCCCTTGCCTGGCATGCACAAGGCCTTGGCTTCCATCCCTAGTGCTGCAAAAAACAAACCAACACCCATAACAAACCAAAAGATTCAAAGTTTAGCTCTGATTTATTTGTACGGATGCTACTATATAAACACACACACACACACACACACATCCAGAACCTCCCTCTCAGAAACCTGTATATGCATTTGTGCAGTAGCCTGGCGCCTGACTGCCAGCCAGTGCCCAGAGAGGGACAGGGACTTGGGACAGGGTCAGGCTCTCGCTGTGTAGCCCACACGTGAATTGAACATCGGACACCCAAGCAGGCCATGCAGGTTAGTACCCAGGGGTGTACCTGAGGGGCTTTTGCCTGTCTCTGGATTCCGTGCCTCCTCCTCACCAAAAGGACTTGAAATAATCAAAGTTTAATGGCTAATTGAAGAATCCCTTTCAACTAGTGAGCAAGGAACCTGAGACTGAGAGGGGTGGTCAATTTCTTTGCCCAAAGTCTCTGGACACCCCAGCCAGCGTTCCTTTCCTACCTGCACTTTGTAGGTGAAGCATTTTTGTTTATTGCCTGTGTTTATTGTCTTACGGTTTATATTGTTCTGGCATTAATTTTATGTTCTTCTAGAAGGCTTGTTTGCTATTGCAGCAGAGGAATAGCACGATTTAGCTGAACGGTAGCGAATGGAGACCCCATGGCTCTGAGCTGAATCTAGTTTCGCCGTTCTCTCTTCCAGCGTGTGGATGTTAAGGCGTCAGATAAGACTCACCCTGTGTGCGTGAGCAAGGGTGCCTCGGGTTGCAGTGGGTGCGGGCAGTCGTCCCCCGGCTGGGTCGGTATGAGTGGCTTTGTTGTTCCAGCTTCGATTGTCGTTGTCCGAGTCTTACGTTTCAAACACGCACATGCTCACTGGAGATTTAAATAGTTATTAAAATATTAATTTTTAATGAATTATCTCAGAAAGCCTTGGATATTCATTCTCAAGAAAGCCTACAGGGAAAATGTTTTGATGTTGAGAAAATGTAAGGACAGTTTTCATGTAGCATTTAAATATTTATTATATATTCAGATGAGGGGGACTCTGGTTAAGAAGTTGCTTGATTCCTCACTGGTGAGCTTAAGGGAATAAATTTAAAAATGGAGTTATATTGAGCCATTGCTTTGAATTCATTTAAAAGAATTATTTATGTTTTTATTAAAATATTAAGCTGGGGTTGGAGCAGTGGCTCGGCAGCATCACGCTTTCTGGGCATGCGTGAGAACCTGGGTTTGAACCCTAGCACCACATATACAGCTAAGTGTTGGAGCGATGATACCCAGATGAAAAAGTAAAAGTTAATTCTCGCTCTCTCTCTCTCCCTACCCCCTCTCTGAAAAACGTAAAACAAAACAAAACAGTATTGGTATTTGTTGAATTTATAAAGATACAACGTAACTGAAAGAATTAGGCTAAAGTTATATGGAATTTATTGGTTTTGGTTTCTTTGGTGATCCAAGACCACTGTTTGGAAACTTTTGGTAATACTCAGTTTAAACCAGATGGCAGGAAGTGTCAGCAGCGTTTCCACCTGTCATTTGCAGTTCCCTTTGTCCCAGCCCCATCTTCCCCATCTCAGAGTGAGCACCCCACCCTCCATGCCCTAGGGAGACCACAGGATTACACTTCAGTTTCTTCTGGAGCACTTGCGTGGGAGAAAGGGAAAAATGCATGTTTCAGAACCAGGAAAGGGCTCCTGTAGCTGGAAGGACGCACAGCCAGCTCCTGGAAGAAGGCACCGGCCCAGGAGGCCTCTCTCCTCCTTTCCTGGAACGGCCCCGCAGGGCCTGGGGCAGTCAGGCGCTGTGCCTGTGGGCTTCTACACTGACCTGTTGTGTTTTTCCCCCTGTACATTGCTGCACAGAGGGTGGTGATACTGTTCAGATATCTCAGAAATGTAGAGAATCGGGACTGGTGGCCACAGCTGTGGCAGACAGCTCCGGGGCTTGGAAGGAATTTCATAGGGTGCAGACAGCAGCCTTGAGTTTTCCCAGGAGGCACTGAGGGGGCAAGGGTCACCCTGGGAATGTGATCCCCAGCATGGTAGTGTTTGTTCAAGTCTTGGTAGGTCCAGGTTGAAGGCTGGGAGGAGCCTGGCAGGGTTGGGTCAAGGAGTCTGTGCCCGTTGCTGGAGCAAAGAGATGAACTCTGGAGAGGGTTGGGAGAGGGGTTTGCACCATGGCTGTTACCAAATTTCTGTGTGACCTCAGGCAAGTCATTTGCCTTTTGGGGGGTCCTGCTTTCCTTGTCTTTAAAATGAAGGCATCAGGGGCTGGAGCGGTGGCTCAGTGGTTACAGCGCTTGCCTGGCATGCACAAGTATGTGGGTTTAAACCCCAGCAACAAAAGCCACATTAAAAAAATATTAAATAAAATGAAGGCATCAGACCAGGTGATATTTTTAAAGAGCCATTCCTACCCTGGTAGCCTCTGGTTCCAAAACTAAAGTTCATGCCCTGTCACAGTAACATCTTAAGGAGACTTTGACCTTTTGCTATTGTCTTGGGCCTTTATTAGAGGAACCATATGTCATCACGTTCAGAAATACCCCTGGAAAGGCCCACTGGTTCCCCTGGTGAGTGGGTGAAGTTCCTAGCTGAAGCTGGGGAAGACCCTGACCTTACCAAGTTCTGGGCCCACCCACTTCCCCGCTCTGCAGTTGACTTGCTCATCAGAGCGGAGCAAGAGTAGGGCTGTCCCTTCAGGCAGGAAGTGTGCTGCTTGACATAGAGGGGACAGCCATCTTCAGAAGGCCCGGGGCACAGGCGGGCTCCACGTAGGACAGGCCCACCGGAAAGGCCCCAGGGCTTTCGGTCTAGGGGCAGCCTCCTTTTGTCTAAGTAGGGCAGGATAAGTCTTGAAATCAGAAAAGACTGACACCCTCTCAACAGAGCTCTGAGGAAAACTTGGCAAACACACAATGAACTTCGTAACGCACCCTGGAGTAATTTTCTCTGGGACTTGGGGAAATTGAGTTCCAGTTCCTGTGTCTTCAGTATACAAGAATGTGTTAACTCAGAATGATCCAAATGCCCTTAGCGTAGAGGTCTTCACAGTGCAAATTCTGTTTATAGATTATTCTGTGGGAGCTTGAGCATTTTCTGTGGGGTTTAATAATTCACTATTATCTATTAAGAAAGTGGATATAAATAGTCTGCCATTTTATTTTATTTTATTTTATTTAAGAAAGGGGACAGTGAGAGAGAGAGAGACAGAGGGAATCAATTTTTATTGAGTTTTTCACATGGCTCTCGTTGCTCTGAGACTTCGTTGTGTACGTGGTGCTGGGGTTTGAACCCCCGTACTTGCACCTGCCAGGCGAGTGCCGTAACCGCTGAGCCACGGCTCCAGCCCATCTTTGCCGTTTTAAAATTTGAATCATTTCAATGGCAGTTACGCGCTGTGTATAAAGAATCTAGAAAGTTCTAGCAGAGCTGTTTCCCAAATAAACGTGAGCATGTCTCCAGCATCCAGGACAGGAGAGAGGCTACCAGCGTTCCGGAAGTCTCCTTGAGTTGCTAACCCCAGGCCCGAGCTAATTGCCCTCCCCATCTTCCACACTGAGTTAACTATGTGGAGTTTTGAACTTGACAAAAATGTAAAGTGTGGTTCCCCCACATCCATCCGTGCTGCATGCCCTTCTCGAGACTGGGTGGCAGGGCCAGTGAGCCCTGTGTGACCCTGGGACCAAACCTAGTTCGTGGCCCATGAATCAAGAATGGTTCCTACATGTTTTAAAAGATGATAAGGAGGGCTGGAGCAGTGGCTTGCCTGGCATGCGCAAGTACACGGGTTCAAACCCCAGCACCACTTACACAACTAAGTGTCAGAGCAACAAAAGTCATGTGAAAAACTCAATAAAAATTGATTCTCTCTGTCTCTCTCTCACTGTCCTTCTCTCTTTAAAAAAAAAAAAGTGTCAAACTATTTAAAAAAATAAAAGATGATAAGGAAAATTGTCAAAGAGCAGATGACAGGGACTGCAGGTGACCAAAGCTCCCAGCGCTGACTGTTCGGCCCTTTGCAGGAAGGTCTGCTGAGCCCTGCGCCCTGGCGTCCTGCTCTGTGAGGATTTAGCCATTCTGCGCGGGTGGAGGGCTGGGGTGTTTCCTGGCCGGGCCATTTTGAACAGTGCTGCTAGGAACATCCTTGGGCAGGCATCTGGGTGCAGATGGTCCTGTGTGTCTACCTTGGGGTCTGCAGGTGGCGTTCCGCTTTGGTAAATACCACCAAGCGGGCTGCTGAACCTGCTGTCCTCTGCGCACTTCCCGCAGCCACGCGTGGGAGCTCCATTCCATCTGTGCCTCTCCGACACTTGGCATGGGCCCTCTTTCTCGGCTTAGTCATTCCTGGGGGTTTCAGCGGTGGCGCGTGTTTTAAAATGGGATTTCCCTGGAGTCTCCTGAGAGTCGCGTCTGCTCAGGGGCTTGTAAGCCGTTTGGCATTCTCTTATGTGGAGAGCCCATTTAATGAATTAGTTAAGTTGCATTTTTGCCATTTTGCTTTTGAGTTGAGTGTCTTTTTATTGATTATAAGGACGCTTTACGTTTTCTAGATATGAGTCTTTGGTGCATTTGCAGATTTACAGGTGTCTTCTCCCATTCTGTGGCTTGACGTTTCCGCTCCTTATTGTGTGTTCTGATGAGCAGAAGCTCTTAATTTTATTACAGTCCAGTTTATTGATATTTTTGTTAGTGCTTTTGTGGTCTATGTGAGAAACCTTTGCTTAGGCTCGGATCGTGAAGATGTTTTCCCACGCTTTCTTGTGGAACATTATTGTTTTATCTTTTCTACGTCAGCGTGGACGGGAAGTGATTCTCGTGCATGGTGTGGTGTTGGGTGGAGGTTTCTCCAGCACCACTGGGAGGGCCATCCCTTTCCTGCCCTTTCAGCCACCTTTAGCACCACCCAGTGGCCGTTGTGTGTGGGTCTCCTTCAGGATCGTTCTGTTCTGTGGGTCTGCCCTGCCCTGGTGGGACGCCTGCCTCCTCAGGACATCTGGACTTGTGTACTCTACGCTCCAGCTCTGTTCTTCTTCAGGTGTCTGAGTTTGCCTGGACTGTTTACAGTTTCTTAGAATTTGGAATCAGCTGGGCACAGCGGTGCACACCTGTGATCCCAGCAACTCAGGAGGCTGAGGCAGGAGGATCGTGAGTTCGAGGCCAGCCTCAGCAACTTAGGCCCTAAGCAACTTAGTGAGACCCTGTCTCAACAAATAAAAAGGGCTCAGGGTATGGCTCAGTCGTTATGGGCCCCTGAGTTCATTCAATTCCTGGTACCACCCCCCCCCAAAAAAAAACCAACTTTTTTTTGGAATCAGTTTGTCAGTGTTCCTTTTAATTAAGGTTGTGTGAAATGTGTAGATTAATTAGGGGACGTGGAAATCTGTTTTCAGTTGAGTTACTCAGTCCCTGACCATGGTGCATTTTTCCACATTCAACAGTTCATTTACTTGTTTTATTCCCAGTGTTTTGAAACAACAGCAGAGATACCATCCTTCCTGTCCTATAGTCATCCCTGTTCAGAAGCAGAGGTAGAAATGGACTCTTGACTAGTCAGAACTGAAACCCTGGCCAACAAAGCCCCTTCTGGAGAAGCCGGTGTTTGAAGAGGCTGGGCTCAGTGGTGATGGCCGGGGGTCAAGGGCCTACAGGTCGCCTGTGCTGACCGTCACACTGCGCCTTGGCCTCGTCCACACCTGCTTTGCACCCCCTGGGCCGAGGCTCTCCGAGTCCGTGTCCCTGCACAGGGCGCGGGTGCAGGCTTGGCAAGCGGGGCGTGCGGTGGTGGGCTGCCCTGGCTGTCCTGTTCTCATCCACTGTGTTCTCCTCCTAGGACTGCCCTTTCATCGTGTGCATGACCTACGCCTTCCACACCCCGGATAAGCTCTGCTTCATTCTGGACCTGATGAACGGTGAGCAAGGCCCCAGCCCAATCGCCAGCCCGCGGGGTGCGCAGCCTGACCTGGGCTAAAGGCGGGGTCCTTCCAAGATTTGGGCCCCTGAAGCTCGGAGTCATCTACAACCTCTGAGTTTCAGTTAAAAGCCATTCTACAGGGTAGAGTGTGGTTTGCCTCGGGCCTGTTGGTCTCTTCCTAGGAAGTTGGATTTTCTAGAAAATATTCTTATGAAATACTGGCAGTGAAATTTGACTTTCTGGAATGCAGCTGGTCTGGGTCTTTAATTAGCTCAGTTCCTGGCCCTCAACTCTTAGGAATGAAGTGCCTCACAGGAGTGCAGGCCAAAGAGAGGCATGTGTACAAAAACCAGCTTTGAAGCACTGAGGTGACTGAGCCCAGCCCAGAGCTGAGACCACTCCGACGCCTTCTGCGTCCACAGCGCTCCGTGCGCCGCGTCTGCACTGTGCCCGGCACCCCCGAGACCGCCCAGATCTGTTCGTCTGGATTAGTCACTGTCTAAGGCTGGAAGGTGACACAGGCGAATCGTGTATGTGCAGAGTGTTCTCAGTGATGAGAGCTGAGAGGGAGAGGCTGCCGTTCAGACGCTCAGATGCCGACTTTGGCTGCAAGCTCCCTTGAAGTTTTGCTATCTTCTGAGTGTCTGATTGAAAACCTGATCTGTCCAAAAGCCCAAAGGAATGTCACAGACGCAATAGGGAGGCAAAGACGCCAGAGGCTGCCGCACTGTCCCACGGGTCCTGGGACACGAGGGTCAGCGCAGACAGGGCAGGGCACTGATAGGACCCGAGAGCTCCTGTGCCCACCAGCAGTGGGGCTGATGCACTGACTGCAGGGCTGGGGGCCTTTGGGACAGTGGCTTCCTTTGCAAGCAGCAGTATGTGATTGGGCAGGGAGATCCCTGTAAAAACAAGGGCAAAGTGCTGGACACACGTGAGATCAACAGAGGCTTTTCCCTATGGGTTATAGAAACACCCCTCACTGCTGGTGACGTTCTCTGTCCCTGTGACATGATTATTTACTCTTCCTGGCATTGTATCATGAAAAAACTTCAAACATACAAGGAAATGGAAGAATTTTACTAGAGACACTCAAACACCCACCAGCTGGATTTTGTCAGCAGGGGTTCACCGTTTTGGCCTGATCAACTATCTCTTCAAGCTGGGCGTGGTGGTTCACACCCGTAATCCCAGCGACTCAAGAGGCAGAGGCCGGAGGATTGCAAGTTCAAGGCCAGCCTCAGTGATTTAGACCCTGTCTCAAAATGAAACATAGAAAGGACTGGGGGTGTAGCTCAGAGGTAGAACAACCCTGGGTTCAGTCCTCAGTATGAAAAAAAAAAAATAGAACCTGTCCACATGACCAGTTTTAATTTTCTTTTATTGAGAAATGTATTTGTTGAACAATCATATAAGTTTTTAATGAAATAATATCATATGAATATAGATTCTGAAGATTAGATTTACCCCCAAGATTTTTTTTTTCCCGTCTGTGAAGGTGGTCAGTCACCGAGCCGTAGGTGGATGCAGCTGCTGGACAGGGTTTCAGTCATGGAGGCAGGATGGCTTGTCCCCTTTGATGGCATAACTGGGACCTGAGCTTCCAGCCCAAGGACGCCCCCCACCCCTGCCCCGTCTCGCCCTTCCTTGCTCCTGAGGTTCCCATAGTTTAAGTTTCCTCTGTCAGCTTCACAGTCTTCTGCCAGTATCTTGAAATCAAAGGCAGGTGTGTAGCAGTGTCCACGGGGCCCTCTTTAGGGTGTCCTTCACATCAGCTCGCCGAGAGTGAACTTCTGAATCCGTTTCCAGGGGGAGACCTGCACTACCACCTTTCCCAGCACGGGGTGTTCTCCGAGAAGGAGATGCGGTTTTACGCCACGGAGATCATTCTGGGGCTGGAGCACATGCACCACCGGTTCGTGGTTTACAGGGATCTGAAGGTGAGGACGGTGGGCCCACCCCCACGGCGTGGTGGGGATGCTGTGGTGCGACTGCCCCTTACAAGGCCCCCTAGAGTCCCCTTGTCTTCTGGAGGGACCTGTCCCTTTCTTCACAGCCCCGTCTCAGCCCCCGCAAAGTCATTCTCTGTGTGATGTCGGTGGCTCCCAGGCCAGGCCAGCCTTGTCGTTACCTCTGCGTCCGCTACAGTACCCGATACACGTGGACACTAAGTCACAAATTTAAAGTAATTAGTAATGAAAGGTAGGGGGGACAGAGTTTTGTTATTGGTTTTCTTTTTGCACTGCCAATTTTATAATTAGTCATTGTTCAATTAATTATAGTTTACCAAGCAACCAGCTTAGCCGTAGCTCTGTCAAAGGTGGAGATGCACAAAGATGGATGGCAGTGTTCCGGCTCCTAGGAAGCAGCGCTGGCTGGCAAGGGGTGGTGTTCAGCCTGTAGAATCCCCCAGGCCAGTCTTCCAGTTTTTCATTGTTTTGCAATTGCCTTAAAAATCCTCAATAGAGCCGGACATAGTGGCTCACCCAGCCGCTTAGGAGGCTGAGGCAGGAGGATCACAAGTTCAAAGCCAGCCTCAGCAACTTGGCGAGGCCCTAAGCAACTTAGTGAGACCCTGTCTGAAAATAAAAAAGAAAAAGGGTTGGGGATGTGGCTCGGTGGTTAAGTGCTCCTGGATTCAATCCTCAGTACCAAAAAAAGAAAGCTAAGAAAAGAAAAAAAAAATCCTCAGTAGAGTGTTAGATCCCGACTTCCATCCCACAGTGCTGTGCCTGGGTCTCTGTTCTCACCCCAGGAATGAAGAAGAATGAGGCTGCCTGAGCCCGAGCTCTCCCTCTCCTCACTGTAGGCTTGGTCCAGGTTTCTCCATGGAAGAGGGAGTCAGGAGGCGGCTCTGTTGTTCATGTGGCGATCATGCAGGTGTGGCAGGCAGCATCCTGAAGACAGGGATGGAGCTCAAAGGGGCAGTGAGATTAGAGACACACTCATCAGATGTCCAAGTGTGTAACTGACGATGGGGCGGACCTTGATGGGCGCCCATCTGCCAGTCAGAGGAGAAGACGCAGGAGCTTCTGGAGGTGGCCACAGTGACTGGTGGCAGTGTGCATGTCACCTCCCTCCCTCTAGAGTTGAGGGGTCCATCAGCCTCCTAGCATCACCTTCTCCAAATATAAATTGCTGCATTTTGTTTATAAGCACATTGGTTTTTTTCCACAAAATACTTTGTGAGTTTCAAAGCTTTCTTCAAGGTTAAAGACTTACTCCCTTAGTTTTCATGGGAGCTTAAAGAAGAAAAATGTATTTTTATTAAATTAGAAATAATTACACATCAGTCGGCTTGTGACATTTTATTTCTTTATGTGAGTTTTACAGAAGAATAAAATGCATGCTGAAGGCCCATGCAGTGCCATTCTGATGCATTTTAATTTAAATCTATAACCGGTTTCTAATCATCTTGATGCGGTTTTTCTGTTTTTAAGCTATTTAGTAGGCAGTGGTATTATTTAATTTCTATTCAAACTTAATTCAAGTTGCTCATGATTATTCATGCTTCAGTTTAATAATAGCATACCATTATTTTTATTTCAAGCAAAACAATAGTTGATCTCCGGCAGAAAGATGTTATTAAGACAACTGTAATTCAATGTATATTAGGGACAGGAGCTTTGTTTTCCGTGATTATGCTGGACAAATCTAATCTTAAGGGATGCATTTCTCAGAGTCGTGGTCGGAATCATATCTGGTCATTTGGTAGGGCCTGAGGTTAATGATGTACAAATAAACAGAGGTGACATTTATCGGGATTAGTGTGGCCTGCGGAAGGGTGGATTTCTTAGGTCAGTGTTGCATGTACTTCCACGCTGTCTTTCCACGCTGTGCTACGTGGCCGCATTGTCAGAGGCCCTCATGGTTCACATGAGCCGGGAGGCCATCAGCCCGGCTCCCCATTGTCCAGAAGCCCCGTCCTGGCGTCCCTGAAGTTGCAGCGTGCTGCCAAGGAAGTGCCCTGGGCTCTGCTGAACTGTGGTGGGGACCTGCAATGAGCAGGGTCCTTCCCCGTTCTCCCCACCACCTTCCTGCCTGCCAAATGTCACACAGCGTTGCTCTCAGTGTCCTGCCCTACTCTGATGTCCAAATATAAAGCTGTAATTTATGTTTAGGAATAAACCATGATAAACATAATAAGATGCCCACTGTGTGTGCTTCTAAAGTTCCCTGTGCCCTCTAGCATTCTGGGGACTCCTGAAGCTCATCTTCTGTTTCCATTCAGCCTGCAAATATCCTCTTGGATGAACATGGACACGTAAGGATATCGGACCTTGGTCTGGCCTGTGACTTTTCAAAGAAGAAGCCGCATGCAAGTGTGTAAGTAGTGCCCCCACTGTGCGCACTGGCCTTTCTCTGCTGTCACTCGGTGGGTCTGTTAGGTGCTCGTAGTTGGTTGGAAGCAGTCCGCCTCTGCAAAGGAGCTGACTTCACACTGCCTGTGCGGCTCCGAATGAGGCAGTGATCTCTGTGACCCTCAGTCTCCTCTTCTATATTGTAGAGGTATTAGTAAGTCCCTTTAAGTTGCTTGTCATAAAGTGATATGGTAGAGTCCACAGGTCAAGGTGGGTGCACAGGCAGCTAGATAGAGCTCCCCCAGGAAGGGACAAAGGCTAAATCTCCCTTTCCATCTACTTTCCTTCTTTTTCAAAAAAAAACTTGTTAGATACTTTTCCTCTGAAAAGAAATCAGGATTTCTTCTTAAAGAAGCTAATCAGCTACTTGCAATTCAAGCTTTTAATGCGAGTCACCTTGTTAGGTCCGGATATCGCACCAGCCCTCCATGTGACCACACACAGCTGACTCCTGAGGCCTCAGCCCCTCAGTGGACACTGAGCTGCTCTGGTGGTGACTCTGCTTGCCCAGTGCATGCTGACCAGCCTGGGTCCCCGAACCCCTGAACAGGGCAGCAGGCCTTCAGGTCGCGCCTCCCAGGGCTCCGTGGAAATGGTGTGCAACGTGCAGCCTCGTTTCTGCTTCTTCACTATCAGTTATGCCGGTGGGGAGCTGCACACGTGCAGCCTGCGGTAGAGCGGGGATGGGGAGCTGGACACGTGCAGCCTGCGGTAGAGCAGGGATGGGGAGCTGCACACGTGCAGCCTGCAGTAGAGCAGGGATGGGGAGCTGCACACGTGCAGCCTGCAGTAGTGCGGGGAGGGGGAGCTGCACACGTGCAGCCTGCGGTAGAGCGGGTGAGTTTTGCTTTGCTTTTGCTTTGTCTTCCTGCCGCAGTCTTAGCACCGAGTCTCTCAGCATTGTCTGCTATTGTCCCTCTTGAGCGGGCATTCTTGTCCCTGTTGAGTGGCACTGGGGACTCTCCCAGGAGTTTCATCTCATGCATCCATGCAGAAAATCAACTGCACACCCTTCTCTTTGTGTAGCCGGAAGTGAAGTGGGTCTGAATGGTACAGCTTTAGGAGGAACCAGATCAAATCAAGATTGCACTTCCAGACTGTGATCGAGTGTTTCTAGTGAATAGCACCGGGCCTGTGAGCGTGTTTCTCTGCTTCCACGGAATCTGGGGTGTGGCGATAAGAGCATCAGCATTTTGGTGGCACTTACAGCTATTAGGCTGGAACCCGTGGTTGTATAACTTCTCCGCGGGAGTTCAGCAGACACTTTTAAGAGAGTCATTTGAATTTTTAATGCCACAGCTATTTGGTATGCTAATTTCTTCAATTTACTGTAGTCATAACTAACTAGGGATCCATGAGTTCATAAGAGCTAATCTTCCAAAAGAATTAACTTTCAGACACGAGATTGTTTACTTCCTTACAGAGCCTTGTGCGCTTTTTTGCTGAAATCCGCATGCTCTCTGGGGCAGGCTGTCGTGCCCGCCGGGGTGGGCACAGTGTTTAGCAGCTTCTGCATGAAGGGGGTGGGTTGAGGTTGGCTTGTGCTAAGCCGTGAGCGTTGAGGCCGCCACCTAGAGACAAGTGCACAGGCACTCAGCCAACAGACCCCGTGGAGCTTGTCCTGCACTCTGCCTGAGCTCCGTAAAGAGGGGAGGACAGTGACATTCACCCTGGGCTGTTGTGAGGGCGAACCCACCAACTGACCCCACAGTGTTTCTTCCACGTTCGCTGGGTGCCTGCTGCTGGCGACATGGCGGGGAGACAGACCCGATCCCGTCCCGCACCGGGCAGCCCACGTAATGTGTCCACAAAGTGAGACGCGTACAGGCCATGTGGGCGCAGCAGCATTCCCGCGTCATCACCTAGCTTTCAATACAGAATCGTCGCAGAAGCCCACCCCATGAATTGTGGGCACCGTCATCCACGCTTTACAGTGTGCAAATCGAGGTTCAGAGAAATTAAGTCACCCGGACAAGGTCACACAGCTGCACACTGTGGCGCTGGGATTAAATCCGATCCTGTCTGAGTCCACGGCCTGGGTACTCTCGCTGTGTGGCTGAGCTCTGAGGCACCAGGTCATCTCCTGAGTGCTGGCTTAAACAGCTCAGGTCCATTCTGGGCCACCAATGTGACCCTTAGGCTTCATCTAGGGTTCACCCTTGGGCTCCACCTCCAAAATAGCTTCCTGATTTGATCTTAGACCTAGTCTGTTTAGTGACAGAATCAAAGATTCTTGCAAACTTACATTTAGCAGAGAAGTAGCCATGAGAAAACCAAAGGAAACAGGTGTGGGTGACTGATCGGAGGACTGGGTTATCTTACCTAGGAACACACAGCCGTCTCTCTTGTCTCAGGGTCTTCAGTGTTCAAGTGCATTAGCAGTGGTCCAGGTCATCAACAGAACATGGCAGGAAGTGCTGTCATGTCAGAACCAGAAAGGCACAGGGACAGGCAGCCCAGTGCTCCACGTTAATCACGTAGCGTGCTCTGGAAGGGCTGGTCAGCCTCAGCTCATCTTGTTTACTCTGTAGATATCTTTCCATTCCAGAACTGTGATTTGATCCTGAGAATTATGGGCTAAAAGGTCACCAAGAGGGCTTTCCGGGCAATGCTGAAGTTAAATCTTTGCAGAAAACCGTTTGGGTGCTCTGTGGAGATCTCGGATGCTCTCAGCAGAGCTCCGTGATCTTACGTTGGAGCTTTCCAGACGACTTAGACCCACCCCATGGACCAGTAGCCTTCACCTCCTTTTTAAAAGACTCTTAGACAGGGGCTGCTGGACACACTTGATGGTCCAGGGTGATTCTCTGAGCAGATTCTCAGTGCGTCTGAGCATAAGTGAATTTGAGTGATCCTACTAGGAGGAGAGTGGAGATGAGACCCCAGCCTGCCTGGGCTGTTGCTGTACGCCAGAGCCATTCTTGGCCATGCTCCATCTGCAGTCCTCTTGGCCCCCTGAGAGAGTTGTCCCCTTAATACCCCTTTTATTGATAAAGAAGATCAGTGAAGCATAGAGAGGCTGCAGAGCGTAACAGCCTTTCCAAGGTCCTTTCGGGCTGCATCCTGAAAAGTTCCCCAGGAGCCCCTCTGGCTCTTGGTGACAGAACCGGCAGCGCATGCTCAGCTCAGCTCCTGGCAGAGGGCCAGGGAGGCATAGAGTAGGAAAAAGCACACACTGTGACTCAAACAGGGATGGCTGTCTCCCAGGCGCTCCCAGCAGCCTGCAGGTGACCTTCTTTTGTGCCCAGTGACCAGTCCCTTGACCTTCAGTGGCTCTCAAGCTGCATGTGCTGTGCCACCTATGAGCTTGGGGGCCTGTGCTCCCACCCATTCCACTGCCCTGGAGACTGCACTGGCACTGGGGATGGCCTGCCCTGTCCTTCCCCGACATGTGCACCGCTCCCCAGAGCTCTAGAAGGGAGGAGACCTCTGCCCTGCAGGACAGGAGGAGAGAAGAGCTGACATTTCACCGCTTAGGCCCTGGGGCTCACATTTCACACTGACTTGAGAGTGGATTTGTTCCTGTGGCTTCAGGCACTGAGGGAGGTGGAGGTCGCCTGTTGGGCTCTCAGGGAGGTGTGGAGGTGCGGTGGTGGCCTCATCTTGGTGAACCCCTACGGCTGGTCTAAGGGGGTTTGCTCAGATAACCGTGTGCCTTCTTCTCCCCAGAGGCACCCATGGGTACATGGCTCCCGAGGTGCTGCAGAAGGGAGCCTACGACAGCAGCGCCGACTGGTTCTCCCTGGGCTGCATGCTGTTCAAACTTCTGAGAGGGTGAGTGCAGCCAGCTGCCGCGGACTGGGTCAAAATCAAGGGTGGAGGTGCCGCTCCACAGTACAGCGGTCACCTAGTGTATAAGGGCCCTGGGTTTGGTCCCCAGCACCATAGGAGAAAATATCAGGACTGTTCAGGAACGACGAGACCCTGGTGCTATCTAAGTCACATGGTGACCTCACTCTGGAAGATGTTGCGGGGCTCTTCCTGTCTTGAAGCCTGAGAGCCGCTGTCCCATGAGCTCAAGGATCAAAGACAATGGCCCTGAAGTTTCATTCCACACCAGACAGGAACCACAATGCTTTTAAACCTAAGATAAGACTGCTTGGAACATTTCCACTGACAATCTACATTCTGCGATGAATATCGTATTAAAATGTCAAGGGGCTGGAATGGTGGTGGCTCAACAATTGGAGCGCTTGCTTGGCATGTGTGAGGACCCGGGTTCCAACCCCAGCATCACATAGGCAACTAAGTGTCGCAGAAACAAAGGCCAGATGAAAAAAGACATAAAATTGATCCTCTCTTTCTCTTCCTCTCACTGTCTCCCTCTCTCTTAAAAAAAAAAATGCAGATAATTAAAGAAGGTGGGGTAAATTTTTTTCTATGTAAATCCATTGCTCATGATTCCCTTTTGGGCTTAACACATTTTGAATTTTTAAAGTTAATATCATTCTACCAAAGATGATGAAATAGAGTGGAAAGATTATGAAAGGACCCTCAAATAGGTCCTTCTGTTGAGCCCTTAAGTGCGATATTGATGTTTCCATGAATTCCAAGACATTTTAGCGAATCTTAGTGGAGCACTCATTTTTATTTTCTTGCAACGCTGGGGATTGAACCCACCAGGGTGCCAAACATGCTAGGCAAGTGCTGGGCCCCTGAGCCACTCCCCAGCCCTAGAGCTCAGTTTTAGTAGAGCTTAAAATATATGAAGATATAGAAAATATATTAAAGATACAGATGGCACTTTCCAGTTTCCTTGTCAGGATTTTCCCTGCACACACGGCCCTGGGGTGGGCTGACTGTGACCATCACAACCCACTGACCCACTGACATGGCCCTGGGGTGCACTGACTGTGCCCATCACAGCCCACTGACATGGCCCTAGGGTGGGCTGACCATGCCCATTGCAGCCCACTGACATGGCCCTAGGGTGGGCTGACCGTGCCCATTGCAGCCCACTGCATGTCTCTGCAGCTTATTCCATTCAGTGTGTCCTGAAGAGACGCTGAATTCCACCTTCCCCCAGGACAGGCTCAGAGCAGCCTCCCTGTTTCCTTAGGACTCTGATAACCCAGTGTTCTCTGCTCCCTGTGTTCACTGGGGATCGACAATTGTATTATTGCTTAGACAGTCGGGTGTGTTGTTCCGTAATTGAATCACTGTGTTTGCGGAGCCTGGATGGGCTTAATTCCTGTCGTCAGACTAGCTGACCTGATTAGAGAGGTTATGCAAAGCCAACCAGAGAAAGTCATCACCCAGGGGAGAGCCTTTCTCCCAGAGGACTTGGTGGCAATACCCCGGTCTTTGTTTTGATCCCTGCTGGAGATGGGATGGAGACACAGGATCCATGCTGACGGAGCTGGAGGCTGGTAGAAAACTTCAACAGATAAACCGTGGCATAGAGCAATCAATAGCCAAGCACGGCAGGGGACTCTAGGAAGGCTTGTCTCAGGACTTTGCTGTTACTGTGTTTGTAAAAATGTCCATGCATGTAGGCTGGAGGAGAGCTGATAAATGCTGCGCTACCTTCTAGAACATTTGAGGGTGTGTTGCATCGTTAATTCTGTATGGCCAATGGTGTGGCTAATAAAGCGAGTTCCATCTTCTCTGGCCACAGTTCAGGTGTGAACAATGCTGCAAGGGAAAACACTCGTTCTTTTGTGAGGTCCTTGGCAAGGCTCCATGGAGGTGCTCTGTTCAGTGTGGCTCCTATGGGAGAAGTCTCGGCAGTCAAGGACATCAGAGCATGGTCACGAGGTCGGGAAGGAAGAGATGGTGAAAGAGTAGGGACTCCAGCTTCTGTGGAAGTTAGGAGCCGGGACCTGTGGCTCCGCCTGGTAGAAGCCCTCTGGTGCAGGAGTTCCCAGCAGGGAGGATGGTCCAAGCATGTCCACTCAAGCATTGAGCCACCAGAGGAGGAGTGCTCTGCCTACCCACAGCTCCCTGACACTGTCTAGAGATCGTTCATGGAGCCCCAAACCGAAATAATCCTTCCAGAGTAGGGTAGAGGTGAGTCTCCCCGAGTAGCGTTTGCGACCCTATACCATTCCTTCTATCGTCTGCTCAGAAGTCCTCCACGGAAGCAGAGCACTCAAATCAAAGCCTGGGGGATGAGTACTCACAATACAGGAGAGTCCAGGCTTGATGCCATGTGGGGAGGGAGAAAGGGGAAGGAGGGAAGGGACAGAGGCCCAGGCGCATCCTGGGAAGAGCAAGGTCACTGCAGGGAGCCGTCCCAACATGAGGACATCACCTTCAGGTCACATAGCAGGTGGTAAGCAAATGGACTTTGAAGGGCAGGATGGACAGGATGACAGCCAGAGCCTGGGCCGGGAGAGCATATGTTCCACGCGGGGACACTGAGGAGCAGGTTTATGTTTGCCACGGTGCCCAGCCAGTGGCAGTGGCTGCATCTTGGGAGGTTGAGAAGACCAGTCTGAGAAGATGACATGGCAGGGATGTGGCCTTAGTCCTCGAGGTTCCCAAACCTGAAGACTCATAAGTGAAGGCCAGGCGGGACGGTTCTGGCAAGAGCGTGGAGGGCAGGAGGAAGGAGACCCTGGGAAGGTGAGGAGCGCACCAGGCACCCAGGCAGCGCGGAGGCACTGCGCTCAGGCCAGGCGCTTTGCACGCAGAGGCTTCGGAGCTGACAGCTGTCATGTGCCTGGGCATGGCACTAGGAGGGCTGAGGCATCAACACCAAGACCAGCCATTGGGAATTCCCAGGGGGTCAGTAAGCCAGACTACTGAGGGCCTTTCAGGAGCAAAGCCCCTTGATGGGCTCAGCAGAGGCAAGACCGCCCATGGGTGCCTTCCTCCCCTGAGCCGAAAACCAGGGGAGAAGCCATAGGTGGGAACCTCTGAGCATCCTGGAGAAGGGAGCCCCGTGAGGCTGTCCTTACTCGGATGCAGCAATGGGAACAAGAGGAGCGCGAGGCTGAGGGCAGTGCACCAGCTTGGGGGGTCCTCCAGGGTGTGGCTCTGAGGCAGCCTGTACCCTCTGCATCCAGGCACCGTCGTGGAGCCACCACAGAGGACCTGGAAACAGACACACTTGTAGAGCACCGTCTTCTTCCTGGCAGAGAACCTTCCAGCCCCAAATGCCAGCTGCTGAAATTAAGAACTGCTCTAGAGCGAGTCCCCCTCCCTGCTCCACACCTGTGTGGTGAGGTGAAACTGGTGTCCCCAAAGGTCTTTTGCACTTCTGTTTCCTGTGACTTAATGCTTCTCACACTGGCCAGCGTGTCCAGTGGCTTCTCCCCTGACACTGTTCTGCACCCTTCTCTTTGCCTGGGGCCTTGGAGGAATACCACAGGCCCTGGAAGGTTCTGCATCCTGGGGCTCCAGTGTTGCTGACAGCTGTCCATGTGCCATGTTTTGGGATGGTGGTCTCTACATCTGTCTCAAAGGACTGTGTCAGACACTTGAGAGCATCTGTGTATGGAAAGGGTCTGCTGTGCAGATCTGGAATGGCCAGCTTGATACCTCCTCTAGGGTTAAGATGCCCATTAGATAAAAGAATCAATATGACAGTGGCAGCCGTCTCAAGCTTGTCACCATTGATTGTCCATCCCTGAAGGGGTCTGACAGAGGGAGAGAGCTGGGGCAGTGGCCTGGGGAGAGGTGAATGTTGTCTGGGTCACTTTTCTCCATGTACAGAAAGACAGGCAAAGTTATAAATATTGACAGCTCTAGGCTCAGACTCAGGAGGGCTGCACTTGACCACAGAACACGGGGGTTCCAGTCCCATGACAGCCCCCATGCAGCCGGAGCGGGGCACATGGTGCCAGGGAACTTGGCTTCATGTCTCGAGCTGTTGACAGGCCTGTGACTGTCTCCTATTTAAAGCGGCTGCGTCAGGGAGCAGCTGTGATCACACACGCTCTGTGAGCACCACGTGCCCCTCTCAGAATGGAGATCATTACCATCGTAGGTCTTCTTCAACATTTTCCAAAATAGAAACCAAATCTTGGGCTTTATTCACAAAGAATAATCAAAAATACATTGGAAACAGATGTGCATCAAGATTTTAAGTTGAGAGCCAACTTTCCCACCACAACAGCGCCGGGCTGAATAGCTGAAAAGCGGTTTCTGATGATCCCTCAATGAGTCGGACGTGGAACCGCTCTATTTATAAGCAGGATCTGAAACGCTAGTGCCCATGCGCTGGCAGTGTTCTTGGCACTGCCAACTTTTAACTCCAGTCTCCTTACAAGCCTCTCTATGGTCTCATGAAAGGCTTTTCAAATTTAGCACCGAGCACTCGTGTTGGAACACAGCAGGCCCTCTCTGCAGAGTCAGGGCACAGCCCTTTCCTTCCGGCCTGGCCTCCGATGCAGCAGGGGAGTGAGGGTCAAGTGCAGGTAGGGACGCAGCTCATCTTCATCCATTTCCGCTGCGGTAATCAAATGCCCCAGGCTGGTGATTGATAAAGAAGAGAAATCCATTTCCCAGCCTCCAGAGCTGGGAAGGAAGTTCAAGAGCATGGTGCTGCTTCTGGAGAGAGCCTTCCTGACACATGTCACATGCAGAGGACAGGCCATGGCTAGGGAGCACACAACAGAAAGGGAAGCCAGGACGGCCATGCTGGCCTCTGTGACCGCCCGTCCCTCCTGCAGGGACAGAGACCTCTTAGCTAATGACCTCTCAAGTCACCTCAGCGTCCCAGTGGCAGTCAGCCTCCGTGTGAGTTTTGGGGGTGATGTTCCTTGGCAGGGGTCCGGTGCAGGAATGGGGGCTTCAGGAGGTTTCACTGAAATACAAAATCTTCCCTGAATCCCTGATTACACATTGAGGAACTGGAGTGGAAGCAGCTAGTGTCCAGCAAAGACGAATGTTTTAATAAGATTTAATAAACTCATCTTCCCTTTCTCTAGAACTGTCAGCATGTTGAGATTTTTGTGGATTTATATAAAAGAGACTGATGCAAGAATGATTTAAAAAAGCATTTAGTATCGTCCAGATAGAATTGTATTGTGTTCTTATATCTAATTACTTTTTTTTAAAAGACAGAAGGACAATGAGAGAGAGAGAAAATCAGTTTTTATTGAGTTTTTCACATGGCTTTCGTTGCTCTGACACTTAGTTGTGTACGTGGGTGCTGGGGTTTGAACCTGTGTACTTGTGCGTGCCAGGCAAACACTGTAACCACTGAGCCACCGCTCCAGCCCCTTAATTACTTTTTAATTCAGTAATTGAACCTTTTTTCTGTGGAAACAAGGTGAAATAAATATCTCCAAAGTCTATTTTAAATATGCCCGCTCAGTGCCAATATGCCTTGTTTTGATTCTGTTTTTCAAATTGATGCTTTCAAGTGGTAGAAAATGCAGTGTATTTCGATTGTGTGACAAGGAATAAAAATAGCATTAGAGTGCCCTCTCATGCACAAAAGGAAAATTAAAGTATTAAGACAGCAAGCGTTCTGCCATGTGCTCATCCCTCCAAGAGCCGGTTCACCGTGTGACTTGTGTCACTGTGACCTCCGTGCTTAGGTTGGGTGGCCGCTCACTAGTGGAAAACGGTAATGTAGAGATAAGTGGAATTTTCATTCTGCTTTAGAATCACCTTGATTTATGTGTTCAGCATTCTAACCCTTTGCATGAAGTTAGCATTAAAATATCTTCGTAGTATCTTGCTTTGGATCATGTCATATGTGCCTTATAAATAAATTTGTAGGACTGATCACTCTGTAGGCATGTGTGCCCTAAAGGAACTCTACCGTGTGTATCCCTTCTTTAACTTTCAGAGATAGGCTGTCTGCTGCAATTTGCATGTTTGGAAGCGTCACTTAGTGATAAGGTTCCCTTTCAAAGCCTGCTTCTCCAGAGTCTGGAACGCGTGGCAGAGAGTAAGAATGGGCCTGCTCCGTGCAGTTGAGCAAGTGGCAGTGCTCTTGCAGAGTGACAGTCATCTGTTGGCTTTGCAGAGTGCCCCGTCGTGGGTGCCTGTTGGACTCACCTCCTCTTGGCTGATCCCAGAGCTGGTGCTTCGGTTTGCCCTTCTCCTCTGGGTGGGATGTGAGGCCTGGTCCTCATCTTCCAGCTGAAGGACCTGGTGCTGTGGGTTTCCGTCTGGCTCCCAGCCAGCAAGCAGCTGAGTTGCAGCTGGACCCTGGCTTCTCGGACGTCTGGGACTCTGCAGAGTGGAGCATGAGCGAGCGCCCAGAGCCACCAACCCTGGGGGTGTAGGATGGGTGCTCCCTGTCATCGCAGGGATGGATTGCTTCCCGTTCCTGGTTTCCAGAGGAGAATCATGCTAACCCGGAACATGCTGTGTTTGCATTTCCTTGGGTGGTTTTAGGGACCAGGACCCTAAAACTAGCTAAAGAAAAAATCCCATAGAAGCTAGGTCATCTCAGGCAACCCCGTGACAAATTTACACAGCAACTTTTGATTTCATGACTGTTTGGGGTTCATTTTGTCCCCTAAATATTTTAACTGGAATATTTAGTTAAATACTTTAATGCCACACCTCCACTGCAGTGACCAGCAGGTCAGGTGGAAGGAACGTCTTGCCTCGTTTAGGAACTAATGTCTTTGGTCACCGGTTTTGTTTGTTTGCTTTTTTTCTAGTTACAATGCTCACGATATTTGCATTTCTGAAGTTTTGAATGAACAGTAATGAATGTTGGTCAATGTACGTGCTAAGGGACCTGATGCTGTATTTTAAGAGAGTGTTCTTTATCTCCACAGTCACAGCCCTTTCAGACAACATAAAACCAAAGATAAGCATGAGATAGACCGGATGACGCTCACCATGGTAAGGGGACTCCGCTCCTCCTGGCAGCGGGCCTTTCACATTTCATTCCACTACAGATAAAATCGGTGCGAGATGTCACACAAAACACAAACAGACGCTGTACATCAGCGTAAAATGTTATTATAACATGCATCAACAAGCATTAGATAAATAAATGGAGATAAAATCGCTAAAAGAATTTCTAAAATGAAAATGAACGGATATAGATGCCAAGGCAAAAATCAAGGTTAACAAATAAACAGCGCATGAACGTTATGGAAAGTCAAGAACAAAACTAAGGAGATAAATAAAAGGAGCAATCGAAGGGAGGCAGGCGGAGGAGGAGGCCTTTGCGTCTTGGGCTGTGGCCCCTGTCTGCTGACTGACTGTCACTCTGGTCAGCTCCCTCTGCGGGTCTCTTTAGAGTGAGCAGGAGTTCTATGGAACCCACAGTGTCCAACACCCACGAGGCCTCTGCAGTGAGGGCCCTGCTGGCAGGGACCTAGCTGTGAACTCTTGCTCTCTTCCCCAGAATGTGGAGCTGCCCGACGCCTTCTCCCCTGACCTGAAGTCCCTCCTGGAGGGCCTGCTGCAGCGGGACGTGAGCAAGCGGCTGGGCTGCCGTGGACGCGGGTAGGCTCAGTCTTCTGTTTTGACGCCACAGGGAGAAAAAATGACATGGGAATGCATGGGTATTGCTCTGTGTGCTTGGTAGTGAAGAAACTGAAGAAGCCATAGCTTTTTAACTGTAAGAACTGACCCGGCGGAGGATGGGATTAACGCTGGTGCTTCGCAGTCCACTTGGTGGATGCGCGTGTGATCATGGCGGCCAGGTGCGGGGATCTGGCGCCCACATCCTTCTCTCCTGCGTAGAAGAGTAACTGCTGTCAACTCCACGCTTACGCCCCCTTCCCTGGAAAATCCCCCCAAAGCAGTCAGACCAGGAGGAAAGTCTTCAGAGCATTGCTCACCCAAGAACTTTCTCTGATTTCTCCCCAGGCCTAGGCTGGCTTCCTGTAGAAAGGACAGTGGACTCCACGTCCACGAGTCACACACGTGCTTGCATACGCGGGGAGTGTGTGCGTGTGTGTGAGTGTGTGTGTGCTTCTTAGTCCTCTATACTACATGTATGTTATTTAGATATTTTATTGAAATAATGGGCTCTAAACATTTCCTTATTTATCCCTTCAACGGAGAGGGGCCCTTCCTGCCTGGCTCACTGCCCCTGCCTTTCCCCACCTCTCAGAAGAGTCCACGTGCTGTTTTGAGTTTATCTTTTGCTTACCTTTGGAGCTTTAAGTTATACTTTTCCAACTGTAAAGAGCATCTCTTGAGCCCCTACTGTATACAGTGAGGCTCTCAGCTGTCATGGATTGGTGCTCTCTCACCAGTGTTCGTCTTGTTGATTTTTAGCTTTGCCAGATTAAGTTGTTACCTTTTCTCTGTTCTTTGACCACAATGCATTATGACCTTTGCCCTGTGCATAAGTTGATTTCAAAAGTGCAGGTGAAGGAGTGTTTACACATGACGCAGCGCGGATGCCACGCATTGCCTAGCTGCTTCTTAGTCTGGCGGAAGACCTTTAATCTGATTTATATGAAACACACAATATAAGAGTGTGTCTAAAGATAAGATCACAGCCGTGGGCTTCTATTTTTTCCTGATTTTCTTTCACGGTGCGCAACCCACCAGTTCCAGTGGGAGCCGCAGAGCTTTGGCTGATTGGCATCGTTGCAGCCCCTGCCGCCCAGCTCAGCCCAGCTCAGTCCACCTCCCTGCAGCTCCGATCTCCCAGTCTGAATCAGCATGTACTTGATCAATCCCTCACCTCCACTTTTCTGGGCCCACATTTTTAGCTGGACTCTGTTCCCAAGGAACTCCCTAGAAAGGGGCTGGAGTGGTGAGGTCTCTGGGTTCTGACCTAGACCGTCGTTCGGCTGTCCACAGACTTGACTGACGTGTAGGCCAGATGCAGAACTGTCAATCATAGCAACTCCCCCGGAACTTTGGAGATTCTGCATTATGGTGCACAAGCCAGTCCACCTGGTCCGGAACTCAGCTGCGGTTCCTGATGCCAGGCGCTTTCTTTTAAAGGTTCAGGCTCTTCAGTTTAGGGGAAACTTTTGTTTAATTTACTTAACATTTCCTATCCTCCGTTTCTCTCCAAACTCCTGTTAAATGGATGCTGGGATTTCTGGGCTGGTCCACCCTGCCCCTTATCTTGTATCTTATCCCTATCTTTGCTTTGACTCTTTTACTTTCTGATCATTTAAATTTCCAGCTCGTGTGCTGGTTTATTTTGAAAAATCTGTAGCAGGTTCGATTTCTCAGTTGTCGACTCTTTCAGGGGTCCCCCTCCTGTTAGGACAAACTCCTCGCTGCAGGTGCTTGGGGGTTGGGTGTGGGAGGAGGTTTGGTGTATTGGCTGTGCAATGTGTGTAGGGGTCTATGTCCGTCAACACCAAGGGCTGCGTGTAGTGTACCAGTCCTGAGTGTCACATGCACACACTCACTCACACTCTGTGACAAGCCTGGGGGACAGCAGCACTGCCAGGATACCATCGGTCCCAGCTCTGTCCACCCCGCCACTTGTCTGCAGCTGGCCTCGGCTGCTGACTGGTGGATTTACATCTCCAAGCTCTGCTATGGCTGCAGTGGTTGTTGGAAAGGAGCAGCGCTGAGCCAGAGGCCTCCTCGGGGAACCTCCAGTTGCTCATGTGTATGAAGCCAACGAAGCCGCTTTCTGACTCGCCAGGTCTAGGGTAGAGTGACGATAGGCACAAACCACAGCAGAGCCACAGACTCACCTAAGTGCATGTGCAAGGAGCCCCCCAAGTGTTTAGGTGGGCAGTGCCCAGGTGGATTAGTGGCTATGTGGGGTGGTGACAGCAGTAAGCCAAGATGATCAAGGCTGTGAGAGGTGCCAGGAATGAACTAGACAAGGCAGCAGTGGGTGGGCCCCAGCCTCCTGAAGAGCAGTGGGAGAACCCTCTGGGTGGAGGGGAATCAAACGTGCTGTGGTTCAGAGACACCAGGAAGGCTGGTATTGGAGAAGCTGAGGATCAAGGAAGGAGACTGATGAAGAATGGATCAGAGCGGTGGCTCTGGCCAGGTCCCCTTGGCCCTCACGTCACTGCGGTGCAGTGTTCAATTCTGCCAAAAATTCCCAGGGAAGCCACTGGAAGTCTTGGAGCAGGGCGGTGGGGAGAGGTGAACTGGGCCCTGTGTGGAGCAGCTGCAGCAGGTGCAGTGGGGGCTGGGAATGAGGAGGCAGGGGCGCAGGTCAGGCGAGAGGAGCCGGGGCCTGGGTGGCGCAGAGCATCTCAGACCCGCTGTGTGGCCCACAAGCAGCCTTGGTATGGGGAAAGGACCTGGGCATCCTGTTAAGTCACTAAAGGTGCATGGGGCCTGGGCGGGCCTCTTCAGGGTGGCTGAGGACCAACCCCAGATTCTGCACACAGAGAGACGCACTGCAGGGCGCCAGGCAGCTCTCCTCGGGGCATGCAGCCTCTGCCCTGCGGGCCCCGGTCTCCACCAGGACCTTCAAGGAGTTTGGTTCTTCACCTTGTACAGGGTTGTGGCATTGGCTGCGTGATCAGGTTTCTAGTTTGCACCTAAGTAAACGTGGGGCTTCACGTTATTATCATTTCACTGTCCTTTTATCTATCAGAACTTGCAGACATTTGCCATACAGTTCTTAAATGTGCAGATCTCCAATTTAATCCTTATTTAAGCTAAGTTTTCATGACTACAGGGTTATGATTTATGGTTGGTAGAATGTATATGTAGGTCTACTCTTCTATTTTCAAGGTTTTATACATGAACATCTGCAGCCGTGTGGCATGTGAGAGGCGCATTGTGTGTGTCAGTGGAAACGCCTAGGTTATCTGACCGGCGAAAGCCTGGCATAAATGATCCTACGGACAAAACTCCCAGATGCAGCCTGCAGTGTTTCTAAATGTCAGAGCGTTTCCTGCCCTGCTTGGCAGGAAGCATCCGCTACTTGCTTTCTTGAAGAGGAGCTAACTCCTATGTGTTCTTAATAGGAGACTCTTTGCAAAATCTCTCTCATATCTCCAGTGCCTACTTACCACCTTTAGGACCCTCTCTTCCTCAGTGCTCAGGAGGTGAAGGAACACGGATTTTTCAAGGGCATCGACTGGCAGCACGTCTACTTGCAAAAGGTATCAGTCCCAGACTCCCGCTGGGTACCCCCGCCTCTGCCCTCTGCCTCTTCTCTCTCTCTGCCCTCACTGCTGGCTCCCTGGATCTGGTCCCCACCCAGCTCCTTTGTGTCCACAGAGCTCTGCCACCCGAGTGTCACCCTTGGCTAACCCCCTTGGGACAACTCCTCCTTCTTCATTTTCCTCTTATGGTAGGCCCTGCGTGTCCCCAGGCTCAGCGTCCTACAGGGTCCCCAGGCTCCGCATCCTACAGTCAGCTGACCTCAGGTGGAGGGCAGTCAGGAAGAAAAGTTGTGTCTGTATCAAACATGTACAGATCTCTTCCGTTAGTTACTCCCCCAAACATCACAGTATAACAACCATTTACCCATTTACATAGCATCCAGGCTGCATTAGGGATTATGAGTCATCTGGAGGTGACTGAAAGTACCTGGGAGGATTATGCAGATTCCAGGAAGAAACCTGTCATTACTCTATACCCGGGACCTGGACACCTGCAGACAGGGGCATCCAGGGGTCCTGGGACCAATCCCCTGCAGACACTGAGGGATGACCTATGTAATTTGAAAATATCTCCTCTATAAATTAATTAAAGGTAAAATAGTGCTGTTATCTAGTAATGGAGACTTTTAGTTTTTACCTATCGGCTTAAATTCTTATCTTAGTGTGACTATATTGTTTACACAGAACTATATAAACATATATAAGAAACTTTTGGCATAAATTTATATACGTTTTCCAGCCCAGTACCACGTGGTTCAAGAATCAGTGTGATTTTATGTCAGTATAGTTCCCTTACATTTTGTTCTTTAGGTGTGTATGCTGCTGGGGATGGGGCCCAGGGCCCCCACATGCTAACCACCTGCTGTACCAGTGAGCTACGCCCCCAGCCCCCTTTCCTTGTTTTAAGGTTCATTATATTTCATTGATTTAGGAAAACCCCAAAGAAAATGTATTTTCCAGAAGTTTTGATTAGCAGTTTCTGCACGAACACGAGTTGCAGAGGAGTGGTTGTTTTGTAGTAAGGGGAGAGGACTTGTAGTCCTGCCAGGTCAGATTCCCAGCTGGGTCACTTGCTTGGGCAACACATGCTGCCCAGAAGGCTCCCTGCATCACTGAGGGAACGTGCTTTCTTAAAGCTGAGCCGGGGTACAGTCTTGAGACTTCATTGTATTAAAAATTATCAGGGCTGAAGCAGTGGCTTGAGGGTTACGGCGCTTGCCTGGCATGCACCAGTACGCGGGTTCAAACCCCAGCACCATGTACACAACTAAGTGTTGGAGCAACAGAAGTCACATGGAAAACTAACTAAAAATTGCTCTTCTCTTTAAAAAAAAAATTATCTAAGTCTTTGAACGTATTTTCCCCACTAAGAGTAAGCCGTTCCTGTGGGACTGTGCAGTGCAGAGACCCTTCTGTGAATGTGTAATGTGATTGGCACAAGCCAGCATATGATGTCACGCTGCTCCTTTTATAGAATTGCTAGGTGGGGAGGGGGCCGCAGAGGTCAGCTGGTAACTGCCCCTGCCTCCTTCCCTCTTGCAGTACCCGCCACCCCTAATCCCACCCCGGGGAGAAGTCAATGCTGCGGACGCCTTTGATATCGGCTCGTTTGATGAAGAGGACACCAAAGGTGTTAAGGTACACGCATGGTGGCTTCTTTCTGGTTCTGGATGGAGAAAATGTCTTTTGTGTGTCCACTAAACTCAGCGATCATTTTAGTATTGGGTGGTTTGTAGAATGTAACTTATAAATGAATATCTGCGTGCTTGAAATACGTGCAAATCAAGGACCTAAATTAGTTAGAAATTATAAAAGCTTTCTTTGTGCTGATCATTTTAACAAACTGCAAAATTTTTTATTGATTTGGCGTATTTGATTAAAATAAAACTTGAGTGAATATTGTGATACCCAGCATAGCTCCTGTTGTGCTAGTCAGTGGTTTCATTCTCCTGAGTAGGTAGGTCTTGAGCTAAAAAGCACGAATAGCGATCGTCAATTTGCATTTGTCAATCAAAGGTGAAATAATCACTGTTTTTTTGTGTCATCTTCTGCATTTTTCAAACTTCTCTTGGCATCATTATTTTTCCAACTAGAGACAAGATTAATTACAGACAGTGAGTCAGGAGGAAAACCATCATCTTTAAGATGCTAAGTCACACATGTCACCCCGTGTCAAACTGTCACCCGCCCCCACCTGGGCAGCTCCTCCCGGGCTTTCCCCTCACCTCCAGCTCCTCTCCTCTCAGCTGCTGTGCATGGGCTCTTCTTTGCCCACCAGGTCCCTGCCCTCCAGAAGGCTGCAGCACTGTTAAAATCCACACCTGTCAGGGTAGAGAAACGCTTCATGAGCAAACCCAAGGACTGGCAGCACCTCTGCCTGGTCACACACAGGACATGGACCACATAGGGCCCGAGGACAGAGGTAGAGACTGAAGGACAGAGGAAGAGGCAGCATGTAGGTGCCGGGGAGGAGCACAGCACGTGGAGGCCACATGCATGGCCAGCTGGGAAGTGGCCAGGTGGCCTGAGGGGCAGCATCAGGAGAGGAGGGCTGAGCTGGGGGTGCTCACAGGAGCAGCTCCCAGGAGGTAGGGGTGAGGTGCAAGTGGAGAGGAGAGGGCCATCAGGGTGCACGGGGTCCCCACCAGCTCAGAGGACCCCTCTGTGGCCTGGAGCACTGGCCTCCCTGGGACAGCCCCACACTGCTCTCTCTCTCTCTCTCTCTCTCTCTTTTGTGCTGGAGATTGAACCCAGGGACACTGTCACCAAGCCACGTGCCTTTTTGTTTTTTGATTTTGAGAGAAGAGTCTTGCTAAGTTGCTCAGGGTCTTGCCAAGTTGTGGAGGCTGGCTTTGAACTCGAGATCCTCCTGCCTCAGCCTCCTGAGCCTCTGGGATTACAGGTGTGCACCACCACACTGGGCTCTTTGCTCATTTTCAAAGTGCTGTCTCCCTTAGAGGGCAGCATAAAGAATGTGTATTTACTGTTGGAAGCGAAATGCTGTCAAGGGTAATTTTTACCACAGCAACTCTTGGAGGCTATGTTGTCTGAACTCTCCGTGCATCCTTGGGGTTTCATATTTATACACGTGTTTATCGCATTCAATTAGTCAGAAGGCTCATGGGATGAATAGTGAATTCAGCCTATGTTACCTTCTGTCTTCCTAACTTTTCTGATTAATTGATGGTAGGTTATAGACCTTCTTGGTCTCTCTCTCGTAATTGTTTCTAAAATTATATGGAGCTCTTTTCCTACTTTTATGAACAAGATGTCCTCACCATAATCAAAATTGTACTTGGGGGGTCAGAATCTATGTGCACTTGAGGTTGGTTTTCAAGAGCAGAAATGTCACGAAGATCGTGTGGACTGGGCCCGACCCGCCTGATCCTGTGCTGTGGATCCTGGTTGCTAAGGGCTGTCACTCACAGAGGTGGATGACAATCAGAACCTCTAAAGGATCCCGCGCAGTGATCTAGTTCCCTTCCCGTGCACTGCTGTGATGGAGCCGCATAGGTGTGGTGCTGGGAGCCCGCTGCCTTGAAAGTGTGCTAACTTGTAAATATCTCGATTTCTAAAAATATGAAGCTGCTTGATTGCGACCAAGAACTCTACAAGAACTTCCCCTTGGTAATCTCGGAACGCTGGCAGCAGGAAGTAACGGAAACCGTTTACGAAACAGTCAACGCGGACACGGATAAAGTGGAGGCCAGGAAGAGAGCTAAGAACAAGCAGCTTGGCCATGAAGAAGGTAAACAGCTGCTGTGTCGCAGACGTTTCCACAGCAATGGGTTGTCACGGGTTCTCGTGGAACTGAGAAAGCGCTTGGTCATAAGTGTTTTCAAATAGAGAGAGAGAAGAAAAAAAACTGCCCCACATTATTTTAGTTTGACATGTAGCGGAGGGATTTGGTGTGCTGTTCCAAAACCTCTAAAGACAAAAAACAAAACGTTGCGTGATGGGCCCTCTTTTCTCGGTGTTTGGGGCTGGTGTGGAAGTTTCTCCTTGAAGACAGATATGACCATGTGGGGACAGGGCCACCAGCTCATGTGCACCCTGGGCAGTCACAGAGCCTCGAGATCCAGATGTGTAATGATCTTTGAGGAAGGGCTGCGTTTGCAGCTTGCACCGGGCCTCATGGAGTAAGCACCTGGTCCTGGTGAGGGACGTGGCATGACATATCACTTGTCAAGAGAGAGAAATTCGGGAATGCATTTACATCACAAAATGCACTAAGGCATAGCCAAAGTGTGTCTTCGTTCATTTGTTTGTATGTTTAAAATAATCAAGCACCCCATTCAGATTTCCAAAAGAGAAACCTAACGCAAGTATTAGGCGAATCAGTCACATTTGATTGGCTAAATGTGAAGCTGCAGCCCCTGTGCGGGTGACCTCACATGCAGTCAGGAAGGACGGAAGGCGCTTGGGGTCTGTGACCAGGGCTGTAGGAGACTCTGTCTTCCTGGACACTTTGCTAGTTAGGAAGCCGCCTCCAGCCTTGTGCTCTGGCAGATTCCCTTACACGAAAGCTCCAGGGAATGCTCACGGTGCCTCCCGTGCCTCAGTTCTGCAGGGACAGCCTGCCGTGCACGCTGCTCTTCAGAGACATGTGCTCCGCACAGCAGCTTTTACCCAGGAGACCATGCCAACCGCCATTTGTTCCAGGACCCCAATGGTCCTAGGATCCTAACAGATCAGACCCAGAAAAAGCATGGGCTTGAATGAGCGTGTTGGAGGGGGTCGTTTTCCAGCTGTAACTAGACAGACATCTGACAAATCAATGAACCCATCTTCAGACATCAGCCATTGGTCATCTGTCATCTCGGTTGACCATCTCAGACATCTCCTTCACAGAAGAACATAGTCAAGGTTTATATTTTAAATACACTTTGGAGACTCAAGCACATTTTTGCTTACAATGGCAACTACACCGACCCACCGGTCACCGAGATCCTGGACCTTCCTGCCCTTGTTCTTTCCCCTCCTGCTCCCTCAGGTGACACAGACAAGGCTGGTTTCCTTATTTAAGGTCTGAACCCCTCACTAGGCTGTAGCTCCCCAGGGCAGGACTTTGTCCCCTTGTTCACTGGACACGCCCAGCACCTGGGTCTTCACAGTCAGTGAGTGAGTGATGTCAACTCAGTCCCCAAGGCTCTGAAGTTTAAAGAGACAATGTCTCACCATAAAAATGGTACCAAGAGTCCACAAAAACGTGAACACAGCCACACATTTGAGGAAGAAGCTTCACCCCAGCCCAGGGAGGGACGGCGTTTGACCCTCTGTCAGCCCCGCCATCTTGGGTAACAAAAGCCCCACTCTAGGGTTACTTAGAAGCTAAAAGGAAGGGTAAAGGGACATCCTGATCCCACAGAAGGCAAAGGCACTTGGGGACAGTTGAATTTGTATGTTCTCTTCTTCACTCCTCTTACACATAAGAGAAACAGGAATGGTTTGGGAACTTTCACCCTCTCCGAGCACTAAATGCCCATCAGAGTCATCAGAATGTCAGAAGCAACACTTAGTGCGCTATCAGAGTGAGGGAGGACGCGCTTGTCTTGAGAACTTAAGTAACGGCTTCTTGATGTGTTGATTGCTGGAAACGGATTTCCCCCCAAAGTGCGTCTTTTTAACTTGCCAAGGCCTTTGGTGTCTGCTGCCCTCAGATTACGCCCTGGGGAAGGACTGCATCATGCACGGGTACATGCTGAAGCTGGGAAACCCGTTCCTCACGCAGTGGCAGCGCCGCTACTTCTACCTCTTTCCCAACAGACTGGAGTGGAGAGGAGAGGGCGAGTCGCGGGTGAGTCGTGATGCGGGGTTTTTGCGATGAGGCCGGATTCTCTGCTCCCGCTGGCTAATGGAGTCTGGGCCTCTACAGATTCCAGCAGCCAAAACAGCCCACTTCTAGTGTTTGCAGCCATTCCCAGTTAAAACTGGGAATTTGGGCTGGCTGCAGGTGTCTGCAGCCAAAAGTGTTAGCAGCTCTCCAGCTAAAAGCTGGGTGTCGCAGCTCTTGGTGTGGTGGAAATTCACCCTGGGAATTCAGCACCAATCTTCTGGGTCCTTGTCTCATGAATTTGAAGACTAAAATCCAGGGACAACCACGGAAGGAGGAGTAAAAGGAGTAGGATTTATTTAGGAAGAAGAGTAGAGACTCCGCAAAGCGGAGGGGCACCTGGAAGCAGGGCATCGTCTAATGGAGGTCAGGCCAGAGGTTATATTGATTTGGGGCATGAGCATAATTAACATTCATGCAAAGCAGACATTGAGAAATGCATCAACTCCATTGGTCAAAATCTATGTAAAGCAGGCATTGAAACTGGTCAAGAGCACCATTGGTTAAAATAAAAGGTGGCAAATACTTCCTAGTATCCACCTGTGACCACCCCCATCTTAGGGACTAGGGTGAGCCTCAAGGTCTTTTTGCATCTGAAGGCCCTGAGCACGCCCTGTCAATCACTCTCTGCCTCTGCCAGCTAGCTCTTGGAAGGGGGCCCTCTGTCCTGACTACCTAGCCATTTCACTGTCTCTCCTAATCCTTCTCAAGTCGGGGCAGCTGTGCCCTCCGCCCCCTGTTCAGTAGGTTCCTTGTCACGGGTGAGCAGCGTAGCGGGCGGGTTTTCTAAAACCTCCTCCAAGCTCCGTGTGCCTCTTCCAACTCGGGTTCACGAGACTGGAGTGGCCACGCTTTTAAATTCCCAAGTCCAGCCCAGGTCAAGGAGGAAACTTCACAGTATCTGAAAACAGAAGGTGTCCCCTAGAGAAAACCCCGCAGGGTGCAGAGCCCCGCACCCTGGAAGGGCTGAAGAGGGCTGGGCAGAGGAGGGCAGCCCAAAGGGAGGAAGAGCTGGGGCTGGGCAGACACACGGGGTTGGACTTTGGGCGCAGTGTACTGACTCTGAGCTGTAAAACCTCTTCATCTGTAAAGTGGGGCCAAGAGAAATCATCACAAGTGCTGTAATTTTTACTTGCTTACCTGAAGCCGGGTACCATAAAACAAAATAACACAATTTGCTTAGCAACCTTTGAGGGTCTAACCTTCAACTTACAGAGAGGAAAGCAGGACTTAGACAGGCCCAGTCTAAGACAGAGCCAGAGAGCTGCAGGTGATGAGGGGATTGAACCCATGTCTGCCAAACTTTCCGCCTCTCTCCCTGGCAGGTCAAATAAAACACCACCCACGATGCTTGGCAGAGAGATGAGGTCGCCAAACCGCACTTCCTTTGGTCTGCCCTGTGGACATCACAGGTGGACAGGGAGGTGCACTGTACTCTCAGGTCCTCTGCAGAGCTAATGGCTAATGTTTGTAAGAGGAAAAGAAGTCTGATCAGTGCCATACCTGCTAGCAAGTCAGGCAGCATTTATTAAACCCCTCCTGTGTGGGAAGCCAGGGCTGGTGTGGAAGATGCCAGCCTTCAGGGAAGGCATTGGCATCACTATAGGCAGGACAATGGCCCAGAGGTCAGAGACGTCCTTTATGTATTCCTTTATGTATTGGTGATCAGAAGACACCCACACATTCTCCTGGAGGCAGGGTGTGAAATGTAGGAGCAGGTCCTGCCCCTTTGTCTTTGGACTTTCCCTGTAGGGAAAGTCACCATTTAATTATGAGTGATTAAAATAGAGCACACCACATTTCTTCAAAAACTCAACAAGATCTCACGATTATTTATGAAGTCATTTTTTAAAAAATAATTGAGTGTATTTCTTATCTAGTTGCTAAGATTCAGGGGTCCCCGAGTCACAAAATGCAGGTGCCGGTGAGTATGGAAGTTTCGCTCCCCAGAGCTCAGGCTGTTCCCAAGTAGCTGTGGATCTGGACATTTTATTCATTTACTGTAAACTGCCCCACTTTTCAAGATATTTGAAAGTTTAAAAATAAGGAAAAACTTGCTTTCTTGAGCATGAGACGCAGTAAGGCCCCGCGGTTTGGAAAGACTCAGGTTCAGTGCTGTCTGAGAAGCTGCAGGGCACGCACAGATGGATTGGTGAGCGTGGACGAGGAGAGAGGAAACTTAGGAGCTTATGATGGTGTTGTTTCTCATTTAGGATTCCTGGAGTATTTATCAAAAAAAACATAAGATGGTAAGGAGCTCCTGGCACCTCAGCCTTCACCGTGTGCCGTAACGCTACACACCAAGTGACCATCTCCTAAGGATGTCACCTGCATCTGTAGCGCCATTTCGATTTTGTCACATACTGCCGTCAGCGTCACGCTGACATTGCCAGCCCTTTCCTGAGTTGCCCAGTCACAGCCCAACCCCGCGCCTCTCGCTCTTGCGAGCCACACGCTGCGCTCTAGGGTTCCCCCGCAGCTTGATGGATGGCATCTGATGAGCCTGTGACGCTAAAAGTGCAGTCGCGACTCACAGCCATGCCAGATCCGTTCTCCGAGGAGGGAGCGCGCTGCTGTCTTTGCCTTCTGGAAGCACTGTTTTCTTTGCAGCTTTGAGACATTATGATTTGAATTTTCCACGTGTTCCCCTGGAGCCATGCCCCTTCAGCCCTAGAGATCATCAAAGAAAGAAAAATGCCGCTTCTCTTCTTTCTTTTTTTGGACTTGTTCTTAAATAAGTTTTACTTATTTAATAAATCACAAAATACTTGAAAGTAATTTTTAATTTTTATTTTTATGGTTAGCAAAATTTACTGACCATGGAACAGATTCTCTCCGTGGAAGAAACTCAGATTAAAGACAAAAAGTGCATTTTGTTCAGGATAAAAGGAGGGAAGCAATTTGTCCTGCAGTGTGAGGTGAGTTTTTATTTATCTTCTCTAAGGTGAAAGGTAGAATAATTATATGAACATCCAGCAGAGCTGGTGGCCTGGCATTGCTGATGTCCCAGATCACTTACAAACGGAGCCAGAAAGCCCTGAGATTCAGGTTTTCAGGAAATCAGCAGGTATTTAAAAAATATATATATCTGAAAACAGGAGGAAGTACATGAAATAATTTGGTAACCTTATCTGGAAACGGCCCAACACTTCACAGGGTGTAGAGTTTTATTTTTCTTACTGAGGGTCCAGGCGTGATCTCTTAGCATCTGAGGTTGAAGTTCCTGTGTTTAGAAACAGAAGATACCAAAGCGTTTTCTCCAGGAGTGACTGCTGGCTTTCTTTTCCTGGAGTAGTATTGTAGCCCAAATTGCGTTTCTGAACACTTCGGTCCTTGTGTCTGGTGTGTGCGCTGAGTTTTGAAGAGCGAGTTGTGGGACATAAGGGCACACCCACAGACGCACTTTAATATTCAGTACCAGTTGGCCCCTGTGAAGGTGCCTGTGGATTTGCCAGAGCTCCTCGCCATCTGTAGACCGAAGCTGTAGAAGCCAAAGGTGACCCCTAACCAAATGAAAGGTGGCGGTTCTCCTGGTGCCCAGGAAGCTGGAGGCTCTGGACAGGAGTCACAGGCGGGGCAGCTGGGGAGCGGGCTGTGGGCAGGCACTGAGGGGCACCTTCCTGAGCGTCCCAGGACTCTCTGGAGACTGTGGACCGGGTGGGTGGGCCTGTCCCAGCCCTGTCTGTTTCCTGCAGAGCGACCCAGAGTTCGCGCAGTGGAAGAAGGAGTTGATGGAGACCTTCACGGAGGCCCAGCGGCTGCTGCGCCGCGCGCCCAAGTTTCTCAACAAGCCTCGGCCCGGCCTGGTGGAGCTCTCCAAGCCCCCGCTCTGCCACAGAAGCAGCAATGGCCTCTAGCACCCAGGAGCAGCGAAGGGCCTCCAGGAGCAGCGAAGGGCCTCCAGGAGGCCTCACCGGCTCTCCGCCGCGGAGCAGAGCCGCGTGGGCGGACGTGAGGTCAGCGGCCCCCAGCGCCGGGAGGCCTTGGGCGCCAGATGCCCCCAGCAGGAGTGGGGGCCTCCTCAGGCACAGCTGGCCCGTGCCCCCGCCTGGTGGCGTTCGTCAGCACTCAAGACTACTGAGGACACGAAAGCTCTTTTCTTTGCCAGACACTTCTTTTGGTATCCGTGAGCGTAGAACGCGAAATGATTCCTACTGACCACTCAGATTTTTATGTCAGCTATCAAACTGGGTCTCAGACTTTCCAGATGGAGAGTGGAGCATTGGCCGCGCTGTCCTAAGCTGGGCGGGTGCTGGCTTTGCGGGTTCTCGCCCCCACCCCGGGCGGGGCAGCGCGCGCGCCTTTCCCTGCGCACGCTGGACTGGTTCTTCTGTTGGGTTGGAAGCTGAGAACTTCTCGTGGCCACGCGGCACCGAGTCCAGTACACTGCCGTGGCTCTGACGGTCTGCTCCAGGGGGCCCCAGGCCCTCGAGGTGCACGGGGTCCATGGGCAATGGCTGGCACTCGCCAGCCCCGACCTGGAAAGGTTACCAGGATCCCCAAGGAGCGTAGTGAGGGTCAGACTCAGGGCAAGCGCAGCGTGGTGGAGAAGCCTTGGGGCACAGGTCACAGGCCTGCCTGGCTGTCTGGCTCCTGTGCGCCCTGGTGGGTCAGCCTGGGGTCCCCCTACCAGCACTTGTAGATCCGTCATTCCAGCTCCTTCCGCCGGTCCCTGGCAAGCAGTCAGCAGTGGATGTAGAAGGAGGAGAGGGCTCTGCTTGACACTCAGTGTAATTTAAAGTGAAATTTATTTGGACAAAAAGAAGAATGTAGAGGAACGAGTGTGTCAGCTGGGCTGTGGGGACTTCTCTTGTCCTTCCTGTGCAGTCACCAGGTCGTGCTGCAGCCAGATGCTTTGACTTGGCCAGGTCCCAGCAGCAGCTTCCCTAGAGCCATCTCCTCACTGCCTCCACCAGGTCCATGCCCCGGATAAGCACTGGATTACAGAAGCAGCCAAGTCCCCATGCCACCAGACTAAACAATAATTTTAAAAGCCCACATATTTGTCCTGTTCTTGGTGTAGTTTTATTGTATGTCTCTAAATTAACTATCAATATAAATAGCAACCTCTTAATTGTTTGTATCCTGTCCTTGATATTTTTAGTGGTTCCGAATCTTGGTTTTCTTATTTATGTGCTCTCTATGAGATGATATTTTGAAAGCTTAGTAGATCCTTTCCCACAAGGTCTGCTATTTCATAGGATTTCCTTTGGGCCAGCAGTTTGGGGGTTTCATCCACCTCAGTTCCTGGTTGGGGTTGAAGTAACATACCTTCCCGTGTGCTATTTCCAGCACAGGAGGAGGGGTGCGCTACATACGCATCCCACTCAGGGTGGAATAGCACTGGATCCTGTTCAAAATGCACACTCTCTCCACGCCACCAAAAACGGAAGCGCAGCTGAAAAGCTCCAGTCTTCCCTGCCCTGGTTAGTCCCAGCTGGCAGTGGTGGGGTGGTCAGGATGGCGAGCTCACCTATGCTCAGATCTGCAGTGGGAGCCGCAGGAGTGGCGCCTCATCTCCTCCAGGGTGACAGCCAGCTGTGGAGGGGGCATCCTGCTGCCATCAGGGTTGGGTGTGTCTCATGTTGGGCTTCCCCATGCTTGCGGTGAAATGAAGCTGAGCCGATGTGCATCACTTTCAAGAACACCAGTTTCTCACTACTGCCTTTTAGCAAAGAGGTGGCAATTGGAAGACATCTGAGAGCCCTCTTCACCCCAAGTGCACTTTGACACTTCCTGGCTCCCGTGTGGTTCCTCAGGACACGGGCAGTGCGCCTAGGCATCCTAGCCCCGAGATCAGCATGAGTGGGGCAGCGAGTGGTGCAGGGTCCTGGAGTGGCTTCCTGGCAGGTGTCACTGCCACCAGATGGAGGCACTGCAGTGCCTGCACCGGGACTTCCTGGTGTACTTGGAAATTTTCACAGTGTTAATGAATTCCTAGATATTTGGACCTTCTTACATTTGGGCAGAAGTCCGAAAAAAAAAAAAAAGGGCCAAATCCAGCCTCAACTTTTCTCACTAATTTAGTAGATATTTTCATTCTATAGTTGGAACATTTTTGGAATGCTTTTGTCATTGTCAAGGAAAATAATCGAGGTTGCTATTAGTTTTATAAAAGCATGCTATAAAAAGGCTCTGTTTCATAATTCAGAGGAATTAATAGCAAAGTCTAAAAATAATGGATTGCTTTAAGCTGCTATATAACATATGTGGAATAAATTAGGAACTTGTGTGAATCCAAGTTTATTCTTAACTTGAAGCATTTGCGGGGGCATTGGTGCCCCCACATCCTTGGGGCTCAGTGTTTCCTTCTTGATCATGCTTAAGTAAGATTTTTTCAGCCAAACTTCTAGAAATTGGTTTCATATTCCAGCCGTAATGCAAAGCGCTCAGGCCCCTGGTTCGTTCCTAGACGCTACAGTTCCAAGTTCTGCGCATCACAAGAAGGGGCCAAAGAGGGAGCCAGGAAGCACTCTGCTCAGGCAGGCAGCAAACATGGTCTCTTGGCCGACAAAGGAAATTTAGTGTGGCTTGCAGTTTAACAAGTGACATGTAGCGCTATTGGACATTGCAAATGTCGTTTACCCATTGACACTGCGACTAAAGATCAAAGTGGGTCTTTCCTGATTTTTAAATTTCCCTCGGAATGTGCAGCTGGGCCAATGCCACACAACACTTGACACTTCTCAGTGGAGCTGATTTTTCTAATAATTTTTTTGAATATTTAACACTGTCAAGAAAAAAAGCAAAATTCTCTAAGTGTGATTTTTTTTTTTTTTTTTGGCATGATGTCAGTCTCTGGAAATGCTTTGAGAGGTGGTGGTGTAAGATCAGACCTACCTTGTATGATTTAACCCTAGGCAGTTCTTTTCTCCATCACATTCAGAGAAACATCTGTATCACTGACAGATGTGGGACGAATTTGCTGCTCCATCTGTGGCAGGAGAAGTGGGCATCACAGAAAGATGGACTGTGGAGGAAACGGGCCAAGGAGGGGAAGAGAATTCCCTTCCTACTAAGGAAATGACCAGCCGAAGTCATTTAATAATGACTTCGGATAATTATCTCAGGATAATGCCAGGGACCCTCCCTGGCATTATCCTGAGAGTTACTGTGTAGTCAGTCGCTGTAGAACCTGGAGCTGCTAAGAGGCCACTTGCTGCCCGTTTGCTGCTGCATGGCCCTCAGCACCACTTGGGCCCCTGACCAAAACAAGCACTGGACGTCTCTGTTGCCCCAACATTGCACACGCACTTTGCAAGCCCGAGGTGTTGGGGACATGGTGTCCCCCTTGATGTGAGAGCACTGGCCAGATGGGGACAAGATTGCCGATCCCTTGAAGTTCTGGTAAACTAGGGAGACATAATTAGCCCTGCTCACTTCCACAGAGAGCTTTAATAGTTTAAATTTTTAAAAAAATTTCCTAAAGATCGAACACAA
This sequence comes from Aplodontia rufa, assembly GCA_004027875.1. NCBI lineage: Eukaryota > Metazoa > Chordata > Mammalia > Rodentia > Aplodontiidae > Aplodontia > Aplodontia rufa. The sequence goes on from PVKS010008735.1 coordinate 56,558, forward strand.
TTTCCCCCTCCCACATTAAAGGTTACTTGAGAGCTTAATTGCTTAAATTCATTCTATGTGATTTTTCTTAATCCAGGCCACATTTTGTTTCTAAAATTTACTTCCAGAATGAATGAAAGTGGAACTCTAAAACGGTATTCCTTGGTTTCTTCCAGTCATGAGGACTTGAGATTTTCTTTGTCCTCAAAGACAGTGGCAGGGATGCCTGGTCCTGCAGCTCTCACAGACTCTAGAAGGAGCCACGTTCCTAATCCAGCTGTGGTCCCAATAAAAGCAGAACCCCAGATTTAAAATGGTCTTCATTAGAAACAATAAAAAAAAAACTAAAGAAAATAGGTTACAAGCACATGTATTTCATCAAGAATATGTAAGGGGAAAATCCTTCTTTTTCAGGTTAACTCAAATTCATGTAGGAGAGCGAGCTCTCTGACGTCTAACATCTCAAAGTCATCTCTGAAAACTGGTAACTGTGCCTCCATCTTCAATTTTGTCCTAAATATTAAATATTTAGACCTTTAAATATTAAAGGTCTTCAACATCAGAGTAAGGAACGGAGAAACACTTCCAGTAGTGTATTCACACGACAAAGGACTTGAAATTTAGTTTCTTGTCTCTTCGTTGGCTATATTCTATGGTGTGTATTTTATATGTGGTTTATGAGCTAAACACTGGCCATGTTTTAGTTCTGTTGTTAAATTGTATTTTTCTATGTTTTACCTAATTATAATAGAGTTGGCTTTTCCTGGGTACACAGAATTGCTGAACTACAAATATATTTGAAACAAGAATTCTATTTTAGCACAAAACATTTTATATTATTTATTGAACTCATCAGTTTGTGTTCTTCAAAAGCATTCCATATCCCTTCTTCCTTTTTATTTGTATAGTTTGATATTTAAATAAACAGCCATCTTTTCTGTTTGTCACGTAATAAAATTGTAATCATGCAACTAGCACCGTGGGGCGGACCTCTCTCTGTCGTGGACTGTTGTAGCTTACCTGCTGGTCTGGGCTGAGAGGCCGAACATCTGACGGTGAAGTCACTGTGAAATTCTGCTGTCATCTACCTCCTTAGAAGGCGTCTTGCCGGTTAACACGCAGCCCCTGTGCTCTGTCCAGCACTGTGTGGTCAGAGAATTCCAGTGGGGCCTCGCGGTGTCAGCCCCTCGTGGTACAGGTTTGGTTTTAAAGCCAGGGTGCATTGTCTAGGAGCCCCGGAGAGCTGGGGAGAGACCTTCCTTCCACAGGGTCATCCCGCAGGAGTCGAGGCATGCCTGCCAAGCTGGCCCTCCTCTGCCTGGGCCAGCTCCCCAGTCAGCCTTCACCTGGCCTTGAGGTTTAATTTCTGCACCTGTGTGACCAGCTTCCTTAGAAAGTTCCCCTCCACGCTTCTCTATCCCTGGCAAGCTGTATTTTATTTTATTTTATTTTTTAAACAGAGAGGAACAGTGAAAGAGAGAAAAAGAGAGAGAAGGAGAAAATCTTATTTCGTTTGCCATGGGCCTTTCGTTGCTCTGAAACTTTGTTGCATACATGGTGCAGGGGTTTGAACTCAGGTCCTCGTGCATGCCAGACAAGCAGCATAACTGCTCACCCCTCTAGCCCAGCAAGCTGTATTTTAAAAATTGCATTTAGGAGAAGTGGATCTGAGCCTGGCTGGGTTCCCTGTTTCCTGCAGAACAGTAGGGTTAGAACTCCAGGGTCCACGTGAACTAGACTGAAAGGTGGACCCTGTGCGGGAAGCCCCTCCTGCCCTCGGACGTTTCTTTCCACCTGTTTGTGGTTGTGACATGTTGGCGATGGAGAATGCCCTTCAGGAAACGGATGGGTTTCTCTTGTGCGTTGCTACACAGAGGCAACCAGAGAACTAGATACTGTAAATCCAGACACCATGCCTAGAAAATGGCTGCTTTATCTCTTTTCATATCTAGTGTCCAGTGCAGGCTGGTCCTCCTCTCCCAGCCTGTGCCTCCAGCGGAGATGCAGCCCCAGATCCACAGTCACCTGTGCTGGGCGCCATGTGCCACCTGAGCTGCACTCCGCGTCACCAACTTGCCCAGTTTTTCTGGAGCAGCAGGGCCGGCTTTCTAGTTGGCAAATGGCTCATACCAATCTCAAGAAAATGAATCTGTATAACCGCATCTACTTCGATGGATGTGCTGCTCCGTCCCCCACTAAAGGCTGAATTACTTTACCAAGCCGTTCGGATATCAGGTGGTTCAGTTTAAAGAATGCTGACTTCTGGGGGGGAAAGCCCTGCGGAGGCTGATTTTATAAAAGGGAAGGGGACAAGCATTTTGCCTGATTTTGTGGATTTTCAGAGAAGAACCAATTTCCCATTCCAGGGGTTGCAAGCGTGTTCGGAAAGCCCAGGAGGAAATCCGGGAGTTCTCTCCAGTCTCCAGTTTGTAAGAAGCTATGCCCTCTTCCAGCCTGCTCCCAGGGTGACCGTAGATCCCCTGCTGGAGGAGACAGCCCTCGTCACGCCTTGTCCCTGCTGCTGCACAGAGATGTGCTGAGTCTCCGTGGTGCACATGGTGCACCACGTGGTGCACATCACTTTAAACCAGAAACCCAAGGGTGGTCCCCGAGCCCTGGCTGCCAGGGCAGGACGGTCCGCGTGTGGGCCTGCCCATCAGGAATGGATGCGTACTTCCTCCATCTGCGCTGGGCAGGAAATACCCTGTCCCTCACTAGTTTGGGAAAGGAGGAAGTCTCAATTGGCTCACATAGTCATTGAGTTTCCCTGGAACATATTCATGCTGATTGATTTGAAAACTCCTTAGCAGAACAGCTGGCAGAGCCCCGGCTATGGTGTGTACCCAGTCCCATGGGCAGAGGTGGCTGCTATGGCAGAGCCCTCGAGCTATGATCAAGCTCTACGATCAAGGGCTGAAGGGCTCCAGCCCCTCCAGAGAGCTGCTGAAACCAGGCCACTTCCTTATTAGGGGAGGAAGGGAATTGGAATGGAGGACCCAAGTCCCTACACCGTCACTTTGGAAACCTCGTTGGTCCTCTGTTTTCTCGTTCCTAGGTGTAGAGGGGTTGAATGAGATGATCTTGAGGGATCAATCTAGAAACCTCCATCTCAGACTGAAGGTAAGTGTGAGGGATTTATTTGGAGGCTGTGCTTGGGGGACTCTCCCTCCTGGGTCCTGCGGCTTCTCCCACCTTCCATTATGGGTAATTGCTCCATTTATCCCCCTTTTAAACCATGAGTTCCTTGATACCGGAGTCCCTGCTGCTTACCCGGATGTGGTGTGAACCGTGCTTCAAGTTGAAGGATGGCGATCTAGCAGTTGGAAGGCTTTCTCTCCCAGGGCATTTTTACCAGTCTGGACACTGGTGATCACAAAGATTTTCAGTCCAAATAATTCACACTGGTTACTTTCATCGATCGGATCTGCCAGATGCGACACTGAGCCTTTGTGGCGCTCACATGAGCAGCTCTGGATGAGCACATAACTAATAAAGGGAACTGGATCTAGTGGCTTTCTGCGGTGGGGTCTGGACTGAGGCAGATGATCCCAAAGGGAAATGTGTTCCCTCGTTTACGAACCTCCCTGGAGACAGGTTTGCCCCTTGTTACGTTGCGTCTGGGTAAAACACCCAGTCCTTCACTTACCCTTCCAGCTGTAGCCACAGTCTGGATTTGGTAGCCTGTAAACCACGCCTCTTCCTGGAGCAGGAGGAAGCAGAGTCAGTGTGTCCCACGAGGGAAACCTGGCTCCCCGGCTCACTCCCAGGATGTCCCAGAAGTAACTGCCAGGAACCTCAGAGCCTGTACTGCCTTATCTGTGCAGCAGGATCTGAGACAATACACACCCTATGTCCATCGTAAGTTCTCTGTGGTTGAATAAGCAGAAATATGCAGTGTTCAGAACAGTGTGGGACTCAGAGTATTCACCCTTTATTAATTTTTTGGACTGTTTGTGGATTGACAGCGGCATACATCAGACCTCAGCTCACAGTCATTGGTGAGCACCACCCATCTGCAGGGCAGGCACGGGAAATCCCACTGTCAAGAGAGGCAGGAAGAGCTGGGAACCCCCCTGAGAGGGCAAGAAGGAATTGGGGGTGCCCTGAACACATGCCCCTCGGGTCAGTCAGGGTGCAGCAGCTGAGTAAGGAGCCTGCTGCTTCAGACGCACGTAACTGAAATGGGTTTAAAAGTGTAGATTTACCCCAGTCAGCCTGAGCCACGCCTGCTGCTGATGGCTGCTGCTTCCAACTGAGCCCTACACTCTGGCTTCTGGTGCACACAGGGATTTTGGACGTTGCTCCTTCCCAGCAGTCTTTCCTCTTGAGGGAGAAGCAGATTCAGCAGTAGTACGGTTGGTTCCCTCTTTGTCCGCTGGTCTAATTCTTGAAATCCCTTCGCTGTTTCTGTGGGGCTCCCCTTTCATGTTCCTGGTGTCTTGAACTCACTCTCAGCCAAGCCCAGAAGCTGAGGTCACAGACGAGAGTATCCTTGCTACTTTTCTTTCTGGTGCTGGGGATGGAACCCAGGACCCTGCACATGCTAAGCGCATGCTCCACTGCTCTGAGCAACACCCCCAGTCCCATTAACTGCCTTCTCGGAGTTGCCCTGGGCATGGCAGGTGGAGGTGGTCCTGAGGTTCATTGTCAAATTTCAAAACGGGGTGCTTAAGCTCTTAGCCTCTTTCCCCAAGATCAACAGGGCAGGGAGCAGCTGTAATGAACTTGAGCACACGTTGCCATATTCATCTTGGTTCAAGCTGCCTCGTGTCTCTTTTCAAAATGTCAACCTGGAAAAATGTGGATACACTTTAGACTCGAA